>LZPO01076282.1:32110-80602 GCA_001675575.1 Neotoma lepida
GCTTAAGAGGCCTTCTAGCTTCTGGTTTCCACACCTTATATACCTTTCTGCTTCCTGCCACTCCTTTCTGGGATTAAAGGCATGTGCTACCACTGCCTAACCCCTATGTTTAATCTAGTGGCTGTTCTGTTCTCTGACCCCAAATAAGTTTTATTAGGGTACACAATATTTTGGGGGACATAATATAATCACCACAGGAACAGTCTTTTAAGTCAATAACTATAATAAGCCATTCTTTGGGTAGCAGAGAGGCAAGGGCATCCTATTCTGTAGGGAGCCCATAGGCTAAATTACTTTATTAATAGCTCTCAAATCTATCAGCATTCTCCAATTACCAGACTTTTTTCTCATAACAATTACAAGAGAATTCCAAGGGCTGGTAGATGTTTCAATGTGTTGAGCATTTAACTGCTCTTGAACCAGCTGTTCTAAAGCTTGTAGCTTCTTTTTTGCCAAAGGCCATTGTCCAACCCAGACAGGTTTATCAGTTATCCATTTTAAAGGTAGTACTGTTGGTACTTCTGAGAGTGCAACAGCCATCGTGCTCTGTTTATGTACAGCCTCAGTGGTTGGTGGCTGTTTCTTATACTATGTTATAATATTATTCCTAGAAGCATGCATTGGTCTATATTCCATTTCTGAGATTGTAGGAATTTTAGTCTGGGTATTCCACTGCTGTAACAGATCTCAGCCTCAAATATTCACTGCCACATATGGCCTCAACCTTCTTCTCTGTCCTTCTGGCTCTATGCATTCAACCCATCTTGAACTTGGTTTTACCTGAGATAGGGTTCCAATCCCTAGAAATTGGACATCTACCTCTTGAAGAGGCCAGTTCAGATGCCATGATTTTGGTGTAATTATAGTCACATCTGATAGGTTTCTCCGCTGGTGCAACAATCAGAGTCAGGCCAAGTGAGGAAAGGCCAGGTTTAATTGATGAACTTTGCTGGGTGATTCCCTGGCCCCACAGACAGGAGATCGGGGTGAGAGACCAGAGGGAAGAGCATGTCTAGTCTCGAGGATGCTGCTTAAAATAGGCTGAGGGAGTGGTCTTGGCCTCTCTGGGGAGGAGCCGTGTTTGGTGGGCTCTGAAGGGGTGGATTCACCAGCTTGCAGCCCAGTGCTGGCCTGCTGCACAGGCTGCACACGAGCCAGGAGTCTGAGCTGCTCCAGATGTGGGTGGTGCTGGAGGTGGAGCCTGAGCCACACAGGAAGCTGCATCCGGAAGACCCCCCGGGTAGAAAGCAGCTCTGCCAATCACCTGGCGGCTGGGAATTGTCTGCCAAGAGAGGTACACCAGGGGCTATGGTGGAGCTCCTACCAAACAACACCTACACCTGTGTCTACCAGGCCCTCTCTAGAACAATGCCATCAATTTGAAGTCTAAGCTTTGGTCTTTGTTCATTTATGGAAGTCTGCCAAAATATTCCTTTTATAGTGTTCTGTGGAACTTTTGATTCCTCTATCAGGGCTGTTCTGTCATCCAGTGCAATATCATTCTTTACATTAGACACTGCATTATTTAAGTGTCCTGGAGAGGAATTTCCTCCATAGTGGCTCGAAATGTTTCCATCGTGTTCAATTTGGGAGCCTGTAAGAGGCCCTTTGAGGTGTTTCCCACCAGTAAAAGGTTGCCTCATATATCTATTGTTGATCTGCATTCATTGGTCCAATATCAGTCTTTGCTGCATCTTCTACATAATCCAGAAGTTTGGGGTCTCTCATTTATTTCTAGAAAGAGTATTGCTTCTAGGAGCACCCTGTGTACAGTTTCTACTCATATAACTTGGTGTACCATACTTAAAACATATGTTACCTCGAGGCCTCCTTCTACCTCTGGAAATTGTCTCTCCTATCCAACCCTCATTACCATAGTTAAGAGATGCAACACCATTTGTATGTTGAATCCATTCCTCCAAAGGTGCTGACCTGACCTTTAACAGTATAAGTATTCTTTTGCATTCTGTATTGGCATTGTTAAATGCCAAGGACTCAGTTAATACTTGTCTTAGTTCTTTCTGATACTGCCTTTTTTATACTTGTGGTCAGTCTTTGCAAAAAAAATCAGTAAATGGTTCTTCTGGTCTTGGAAAATTTTTGTGTATAGCTCAGTTGGTTTTCTTGGTTCTAGAATTTTTTTCNCCAAGCACTTAAAGCTTCTATATGGCATAAGGATATTGTATGCTCATCAAAAGTAGCTTTTCTATCAGCAAAATATCCCTCACCAAGAATTTGATCTTGAGAGATCTCAAACCCCTGGTCTTACCTTATTGTTCCAGGATGCTAGCTTCCTCTCTCAACCAGCTTTTCCATTATAACTGCTGACTATATTCTAGAACATCTGANATTAACTGATTCCAATCATCTTGTATGACTCTATTTGTGGAAGACCATATATTTAACATGTGTTTTACATGTGTTGAATGTGTACCATAGTTGACCACTGCTTCCTTAATGCTTTTTAAATCTATCATAGGAATAAGTTGCAATATGTATTCAACATATGGCTCAGGATGTCTATCTTCTGCTGGCTTCTCACGGATGATGACAGGATAAGTCGTTTGTATGAGAGCTATCTGGCGATGTTATGACTTGTATGGCCTTGCCCTTCTGCCTATTAGTTCCTTCATCATTTTTACTGAGACATTCTTCCAAACCTTGCAATCAAGCAACTAAGGTCTGTTGCAGTGATTGAATCTCCTCTGTTGTAAAGGATTCTAGAGATTTCATGGAATCATGCAAGCTTTTATGTTCTTCTGAAACACATGATTCCATAGACCTTAGTTTATCAGTTAATGATAATCTTTCTTCCTTATAAATTATATGTGTAGTGGTAATATTACTCTGGAGAGTTATTGTTTTATCAGTAAGTTTATCATTTATTATTGATAGAATTAAATATGGTTGTACAGCTATTCTGCATGGACTAAAGTTTTTATAGTAAGTTAGCAGATTCTAAATAAGGGATCCTTTTATCTAAGTCTTCATTACTTCCTTCTAAATTCTGGTTAGCAGATTCCAGAGAAAGAATCTTTTCATTTAAGTCTTCATTGCTACCTTGTAAAGCCTGGGTAGCAGATTCCAGAGAAGGAATGTAGCCTGAAGGTTTCTCTAGTCTTGCCTGGCTCCATGGTCCCACAGCTGCTTATAAAGTAATCACTCAAAAGCTTGTATGAATTATAACTGCTTGGTCATTAGCTCAGGCTTATTACTGACTAAGCTTTTACACTTAAATTAACCCATAATTCTTATCTATGTTTAGCCATGTGGCTTGGTACCTTTTCTCAGTTCTGCCTTGTCATCTTGCTTCCTCTGTGTCTGGCTGGTGACTCCTGACTCTGCCCTTTTTTCTTCCCAGCATTCTCCTAGTCTGCTTGCCTTGCCTATACTTCCTGCCTGGCTACTGGCCAATCAGCATTTTATTAATCTGTGTATAAGGGCATTATCCCACAGAATTTCCNATTTGTTTAATTAAAAAGGAAGGTTTTAAGTTTAACATAGTAAAATTATATATAAAAACATGGAATGCTTCACAAATATGCATGTAATCCTTGCACAGAGGCCATCCTAATCTTCTCTGTATCATTCCAATTTTAGTATGTGTGCCGCCAAATCTGTTTAAGTCTTCATTGCTACCTTGTAAAGCCTGTATCAGTCCCAGTAATGACTCATTTTTGTTATTATTATTAAACCAGTTCTTTAATGCTATGTGAAGTATTTTGCTAAATGTTACAATGGTGAATATCATATATGTCCCAGGAAGGTTATATAAGTCCTGTAAAAATTCATTCATCATATAAGCAAAAAAGTTTTTAAATCCTTGTGATGTAATATTTTCTGCCGTTTTTGAGAAATATTCAAATTTTTTAAAGAAAATTTTACTATTTTATTTATTAATTAGTTTTAAGGTGTAACATTATCAAGTAATTTTACCTTGGACGAGATCCTTGGTTGCTGGTATTTCAGTTTTTGTGATGGGTTTTTGGGTGTAGTAGCGTTATTTAGCCAGCAGGTGTCACAGGTGTAGCGCTAAAGCAGGTACTGCAGAAGACCTTAACCTGTACGTCTTAAAGGGCTACAAGTTTAACAATTGGGTTAGCTGCCCATGTATGAGTGCTGCAGCAGCACCTTGGGCAGGCAATCATGAGCGGGCATGGGCCTGAGATTCCTTAAGCAGGTTCAGGGGCATGCGGGCCTGAGATGTTGCATGGAAGTAAGCTGTGGCTAGTTCGAATGGGCTGAGGGCCCAGCAAGTAAGGTCTGGTACCCGTGCAATAGCTCAAATGGAGGAACGGATGCAAGTTCCCAAGTCTGCCACAGCATGCAGGACGCAGACGTGCTGACTTGGAGGGAAAAGGGAGGGAGCAGTATGTGGTTAGAATGCAGGAATCTGTGCTGCCATTGGTACCAGCAGATCGTGCTGGTTGTGAGTGGAATCTGTGAGGTGGGTTTTAAAAAAAGGCCTCAAATGACCAACCCATGCTCCCACATGGGGGGACACCAGATAATGTGATTAAGTCACTATCAATGCACAAAAATAGCTTAGTGATTAAAGCAATTTATTGGAGGGTTAACTCACCATACAGGAAACTCACAATACAGGAAATAGGGATTGTAGCAGGATCCTGGAAACGCAAAGCATGGTCCAGAGCTCTGCCCTGGTCCATCTCAGCAACCAACATCTACAATGAAAAGAGATCAGTACATATGTGCATCTCATGTCTTAAGGATTCCCTGTGGTGGCCACACCCCAAGGGCAGGTGCCTAACAGCTATCTGCTACTTTGCTAGGGGCATGGCTTCAGGGCATCTAACAGCCACTCACTACAAGGGGTGGGGGTGGAATGTCTGGAATGGACAGGGGTGTGAATATGTGGAAGTGCGTGAATCTTTGTAAGGGTAGGAAGAGGTGGGAATGTGTGGAAGGGACAGGGGTGGGAATGTGTGGAAGGGACAAGGGTGGGAATGTATGGAAGGGACAGGGGTGGGGAATGTGTGGAAGGGATAAGGGTGGGAATGTGTGGAAGGGACAAGGGTGGGAATGTGTGGAAGTGTGAGAATGCTATGAGCCACAGAAATATGAAGTAGAAATTCAGCTGACACTGGCAAAGCTATACCTGGAAGAGCCAAGTGCTCTTCCAGAGGGAAGCCAAAAACTCAAGAAGTCTTGGTGATATTGGCTTTTGACTCCTGCAGTGAATTTCTTGTGTGCTATTGTAGCTTTCCCATTTGATTCTTTTCCCAAGAACTTCTAACAGTATGGTTGATCATTTATTGGACACAACTTCCCCAATACAATGAGGTATTTGGATAACATTCTCTAGCTGTGTTTGATAACAGTCACAGTCAAAACTGCTTTCCCATTATCAGGCCTTTGTTCCTCTTTCCAGCAGACTTATAGCCTGCATTTCTGTAATTATCTTCATTAGCAAACATCTGGTCAGGGCCATCTCCAGACAAAAGTATTTCATCTGAGATATTTCTCTACATCCAAGAACAGACTGCAGATAGATAAGCATTAGCTCATCTCACCTACAGATAAGAAAATAATCACTAACATTAAATCTTTAACTCCTTACCCTCACCCCAGTTTATTAACACAAGACTCTAATTTAAGACATTTACTGTTTACAATTCTGGGATGTTGTTTTGGCCATCTGCTAATTACTGAGGTAAGGTAATTATTTCCACTGAGCCAAGGAGACAACTGACAAGGCCAGGCAGATAATAGGTGCCAAGCTTCATTTCTTGTGCAAATTAAGCTTTATATCTCCCTCTTTTATCTTAGCCCAGGCGTTATCCTTAGTTCTAAAGATCCCTCCTTTAGCAATTAACTCAGAGTGGAAAGTGCTTTGACTAACCAAATGCTATATGCTGTGATACAGGTTGCCTAGCAACCAAGAACACTTCTCCTGCCCTGCCAGAAAGCAGTGCTGCCAGTAATAGTGGAGCAAAAAGCAGTGCCAAAGGAAAAAAGACAGTTTTTCTTTACTTGTGATTTATACTGACATACAGACTCCTAACCTATTTACCTAGCCACTTCTAAGATTATAGTCTGAGCACATAAATTCCTTTTTAGGATCCCCTAATTGATTTTAGCCCTTAGTTGACTCTACATCCATTAGTCACTCCCCTTTTGGGTTGTAAAAGAAAGCCTGACAATCACTGCCTAGTGTAAACTCTTATCTGCTTTTGTGACCCTGAAAGTCTTGTGACTTTGCTTTAGCCAGAGAATTTCTGATTGCATGTGTATATAAACTGGAAACTTCAGAGACTCAGGGGAGAACTAATATATAACAAAGAGAGAACAGCAAAAAAAGGTACAGAGAATCAGAATGAGACGAGATAAGTATGAAAGCAGAAAAGAAACTGTGTAGAGAGAATTGATTTAGAAGAATAATGTGAATGGACTAAGAAATTCAGTGTACATAGATTCATTTGATATCCCTCAGATTAATTCTCAGTCTCTAGTAGCATCTCTTCTGGACTCTTGCAGAATTCTCCTCAGGGCAGGTACCTGGGGAGCATTCAATATGGGAATGTGTGGAAGGGACAGGGTGGGAATGTGTGGAATAGTCCCAATAGATGCATCTCTACGGAGGAAAAATCAGGAGAGGCAGTTCTCACTGATACTCCTCTTGGTCTGGTGGTTCTTTAACTCACATCATCCAATCATTGCTAGGTGGGAATTCATCCAGACTTCTGAAATGTCATCAGAATGTTAAATGTTTTGGTAATATCATGCCTTCACCAATTTTTAATATGGTTTCTTTTTAGTATCTGCCTATATGCAAAGAACAGAACAGTGAATCAAATGCCCATTACCCAGTTTCAGTAATAGCTCTCTATTGACAGCTTGTTTCATCTCCAATATTTATTTATTTATTTATTTTCATTTATTTATAATTGCTTTTGAGATAGGGTCTCTCTATGTAGCCCTGGCTGTCCTAGAATTTGCTATGTAGACCAGCCTGGCTTCAAACTCACAGAGATCTACCTATCTCTGCTTCCTGAGTGCTGCACCACACCNGCCCCTCCAATTTTTATTATTTATAATTTTTAAAAAGTATTTGTTAATGTGTGTCTGTGTTTCAGTGTGGGAGTGCTTACATGGCCTGCATGTGGAAGTCAGTTCTGCCCTTTCACTATACATTCCAGGGACTGAACTCAAGTTTTCAGGCTTATGCTGCAAGCACTCTTACCACTGAGCCATCTCACTGACTCTAAACTTTCTTTTCCTTTAGTTATTATTAGAGTATGTCTTAGTTGGTGTTTCTATTGCTGTTAAGAGACACCATGACCATGGCAACTCTTATAAAGGAAAACATTTAATTAGGGTGGCTCACTTTCAGTTTCAGAGGTTCAGTCCATTGTCACCATGATGGGAGCATTGTGGCATGTCGGCAGATGTGATGTTGACGTCCTACATCTTGCAGGCACCAGAAAGTCAACTGAGACACTGAGTAGTATCCTGAGCATAGGAAACATCAAAACCCNCCCCCATAGTGACACACTTCTTCCAACAAGGCCATACCCACTCCAACAAAGCCACACCTAATAGTGCCACTCCCTATGAGATTATGGGGGCCAATTACATTCAAATTACCTCAGAATATTTATGACAAATTTATACCATCATATTATCTACCTGTAAATTTCAGTGACTGATGCAAAACTGGCAATATTTGATAAATATTAACCTATAGAACAATTTCATATTTTTCCATTTAATATTTTATTGTGTTTCTCTAACAGAAAATCTGCTTATCCATTAATACACAGTCTAAGCTCCACAGCAGATGTGCCTTGCAGTGCCAGAGTGCAGCACATGACCTGTCAGTCATGGAGCCCCAGAGGCCTGTCTTTTCCCATCTGGGTCAAGGTCGGTTGGACAGTTGTTGTTCTGGGGCTTGCCCCTGTCTGAGAAGAAGCCTTTCTTAATCTTGAATTTTTGTCTTTGTTGTTTTAGCGCCTTGTTTTACAGAAATATAATTCTTCATATGTGAAAAGAATTCTTTCAAGGAAAGACACAAAAGAGACAAAATGTCGTATCATTATGTGATCACTTGCCCCTATGTTTGAGTGACTGATACAGTCATAAAATTCTACATGCTGACGAGTTGGCTCAGAGTAAAGGTGCCTGCCTGTGGTGATATTTTATCAGTGTTCCCCAATAAAATTTATCTGAGGATTGGACGAAAAACGGGGCAGCCAGCCACTAGTAGTAAAACAATAGTCATGCAAGTTAGCACACGCCCTTAATCCGTTTGTTTCTCTGTGACTCCAAGGTCACATTGGGAACTAGCGGAAGGGGGTGGTGGCACACATCTTTAATCCCAGCGTCAGCCATAGAGTTCTGGAGGTCCATGCAGACAAGACAGGAAGTGATTTGCTTGGTGAGGATAGGAAATGAGTTAGCAGAATGGACAGGCATAAAAAGCCGGGTTAGACCGGAAGTCTCTCTCTTCTCTTCATTTTGCTCCTTGGAAGTAGCGGCAGCATTGGTGAGGTGAGGCTAGTGGTGGCTTGCTCCTAATTCCTCTGATCTCTGTCAGATTTTCACCCNTATTTCTTGTTCTGTGTGTTTATTAATAAGACTGGTTAGAAGTTCATCTTACACCTGCCACCAAGCATGATGTCCTGGGTTTGATCTCTGGAATCCACACTGTGGACGAATCATCTGCTCAGAATTCTGAATACATCATGTCATGACTTCTAGTGTTGTTTTCTGAGGCGTGATGTTATTTGAAACAAAAAGTTGAGAATCACAACTGTTTCTTCTGCTTAGAAACTTGTTAGATGTTCAGTTTATCCCTCTTTTTCACATTTTCATATCATCTACTCCTGGACATGTTTTCAGTTTCTTTAAACACTAGATTCTTGGAGGAGGAAAATGGTATATGTGTATGTATACCATAATTATACACATTTACAGGACATGGTGTGAAATTTCAGTGTGTGCAAAGTGTGTAATGATCAGATCAAGGTAACGTCTATCNGTGATGTAAACATTTATCATTTTTTTGTGTGTGGCAAAAACAAAATCCTCACTACTAGCTATCTTGAAATACACAACCAATTATCAATTGTAGTTATCTTACTCTGCTCTATATTAGAAAATATTTCTTCTATCCAGCCATACCCCTGTACCTCTTTAACCATTTTTCTAACCATGTGTCTTCCACACTAATCTATTTTCTACTAAAAAATATACTTATTTATTTATTTGTGTATATGTTTGCAAGCATGTGGCCATGCCTATGTCATGGCATGCATGTGGCTGTCAGAAGACAACTACTAAGAGTCAGTTCTCTCATTCTACCATGTGGGTGCTCAGCCTTGGCAGCAGACACCTTTATCCACTGAACCCTCTCACTGCCCTTATATTCTTCTTTCATGAAATCAACTTTTTAGCTTCCATACATGTATAATCATATGATATTTCTCTTTTTTTAACCTATTTCATAGCATAGCATTCTGAAATTCTGTCCATAATGCTGTGAATGGCAGGATTTTATTACATTTTTACAGCTGGATAGAATTCCATAGTGAATATGTAGCACATTTTCTTTATCCATTCATTGGGTGGTAGATACTTGCTTTCCATTTCTTGGCTGTGTAAAGAGTGCTGCTGCTGCAGTGAATATGGGCATGCAGATATCCACTTAACACACTGGTGTCACTTCCTCTGAATGTATACTTTACAATAGGATTACCAGCTCAGAGGAAAGGTCTAGCTCTAGTTTTTTAAGGATGCTGCCTGATTCATATTCCTACCAACAGTGTATAAGAGTACCCCCAAGAAACTTCTTTTCTTTGGCTATTTCTTTCTCTCTCTCCTGTTCAGTGTGTACCTGATGCCATGATTTTCAACTTCATCTGCCTAGTGAACAGCATTATTTAGGAAAACACCTGGACTTTGCATCCTTGCCATCCCATTATCATGTTTGCTTCCACTCTGTGAATTAACTGTTCCTATTTCATGGCATGTTTGTTTCTTTTTTTAAAAAAGGGTATTACATGTTTTGTTTTGTTCTTTTTATGAGTGTCATCCCCTTTTGCATTGTTTCTGTTTTCCTCCAGGTTCCTTTTCTCTCTTCTTTTGATTTTTTTCTTTGTTTTGTGCTGCTTCTCTTAGTCATGACCTAGGCTTTCCTTACAATCATATTTTCAGTAACTTAATCAAAAATAAAAAGCAGGCATAAGTAAACAGGCCTTTAAGGAACATTTCCAACTTGTAATTGTAGACATGTGACTCTGAAAGATGGTGCCAGCTGGGTGGAGAGCTGGCCTCTTATTGGGGGACCTCCAAAGTCAGGTATCTTGGGCCTCCAAGTCCTGAGTCTTAAGTGCCAGGGTGTGAGATGCCTTGTTCTTCACAGTTTCTGCAGACACATAGGCTGAAGCATCATTTGTCTTACTATGTAGTAACAACTCCTCCATCTGCTTTTCTGATAATTAATTGTCGAAATCTCTTGTTAAGTTTATAATTTTGTATCATCTAGCAGTGTTTTCAGCTGCAGGTTAATAAACTGTGCTTAAAAGAAATAAAACCCATAGAGTTCATTTATCTCAGTAGAATGAAGCCTAGAGGTATATGGTTATTGGTTATGGTTCAGTAGCTAAGCAATTTCAAGACCAACATGTCTGTGACTGGCTTAGTCTTTCCCCCACAGCCAAAAAAGGGAAAAATAAAGTTTCATGTCCTATCTACCTTTATGACAGAACAAAGGAAGAAGAGGCACAGATTGTACTGCTTTCCCTGGACCACTCCATAAGTCTTTTGTTTCATTGGCCCATATAGGGCCGTAGGGTTACTCCTTGACATACTACAAGGAAAACCAGGACATTGTTTTGGATGCTGATGCTTTGAACACAATTGGTGTTCTCTTGACCAGGCAGAAGGAAAAAGGGATGGGCACTAAGTAGTCAATGTCTGGTATGTCATATTTTGATTCTGTCATTCTTGTGGGATTTCAGGTAATGGAGATAAACATGCCATGTCTAGTTGTACTGTGAAAACCAAGTGAGAAAATCCATTAAAACACTTTAGCATGACACCTGGCAAAGAGCAAGAATCCAACAAATGTCACTGCTGTTAAATGCCCATGCTGCTCTGATTTGCACACGTTTAATAGTAGTTGGACCGGCTGCCCAGATATGCCACTAGCTTCTGGCTGTTTGGGTTATCCTTGCAGAACTAGACTAGAGAAATAAATTTGGTTGTTTATTAGTCTATATACTTAGTTAGGATTATCCAAGAAGAGTTTGTGTAATGACATCCAAGCAGGAAAAAGAGGACACGGGAGAATGTGAATTAAGGTTAACTAACATCATTAACTGTGATGTTATCAAAAATGTTAATTCATTCTTTTAGACCTAACATGCTTAGGTCTAAAAGAATGAATTTATTTCTGTGGTAAGATACACTAATTATCAGAAAATCAAAGCACAGTAAGAGAAAGTTCTAGAAAGGCCATGCTAAGTGTGGTCATTCATAATGCCCCCATTGTATTTGAGTTATTGAACAAGAAAATGTACTACTTTAAAAGTTCTGTGGCAGTGATGTACAGAAGTTACAGCTAAGCCATTTTTATAGACAGAATTTAGTTTCTTCCCAAGGATGAAGCCATGACTTCAGAGGACTGGCTGTGGCTCCTGTGGCCCAGCTGTGTTCTCACTAATAAGCCAGCAGCTTGAAGTATGCTTTGCAAATGTGTGTTGGTTTCTTCTCCTTCTGTGTTTTATTTTCTCAGAAGGAAAGACTGATGGCTTTATTTTGAAAATTGCACCATATGACTCCAATTGTAGAGCTGAGTTCTGCCAACATTTTTGATAAGAATCATTTTGAATCTATTGTTTTATTAAACCTACTTTTGGGAACAAAATTTTTAAAATTTCCTATTTTTATTAATCATTTTAATCATTTAATTAATATACCGAGTTAAGACAGTGGACATGAACCTTCTATTAAATTCTCATAAAATATATTTTTCTTAAACTCTAAATAGCAATTTTGTGAAACAAAGAACATTTATGTTTGGAGACAGTGAGCCTAATTCTAAAATTAACATTTACATCTTGATTGCTACATATTTTTATAACCCTATGTTACATATCTCCCTTCCACACTTCATTTATATGAGAGAATGATCAAATGGTTCCACTGGTCTGGAAAACTGCCTCATAATACAAAGAATTCTTGACAGCATGGGGGGCTATGTAGCTGGAGAAAATGAAGTGCTTCAAGGGGTCATGCTAGCTTCCTTCAGGTGTTTGAAGAGCTGATATCCCAAAAAAGGATCCACGTCCCCTGTTGTTCCAGAAGACAATCATTTTGTTTGTCCCAATGGATGAATTTCCTGGTTTCAGCTCACTCTAGCAAACAAACTTCCTATAAAGTCCTCTAATGATAAAATTGTGTCAGTGACTAGTGGGCTAGATCAGAGGGTGGCAGTCTCCAGCCTGTGCCTCGCATATGTCCTACTGCTTGTTTTACAAGAAAAGATTTGCACAGCCATAAACATTTATTTATGTTTTGTTTATAGTTTCTGCAGCAGAGTCTAGATGTCCATGTGGCTTAAAATATTTACTATCAAGGGCTTAATATAAAAGTTTTCCAACTCTTGCATAGATATTTGGTGTAAAAGATCTAACCTGCTCCATAGTATGTTTGCCTGGATGACCTCCAGTATCCTGTCCAGCTAGGATTCTGTGCTTCTATAGGTTTAACAAAATATATGCACTTACATGAGTTCCCAGATGAAACTAAAATTAAAATGTCAATAGTCGCTAGTTAGTTGTATGTATCTCTTCCATGGACATTTAGCAATTGTATAAAATATGAAAAATAAACAATATCCTGTTTTAACTAGCATATGACATTGTTTTGAGTTTCTAGCTGCTGCAGTAGTAGATTGGAATGAAGCAATAGAATTTTGTGAACAATTAGGTGGTTTTTGATTCAATTATTTGAGATTTAAAAAATCTTTTCAGCTGGGTGATGGTAGAGCAGCCTTTAATCCCAACACTCGGGAGGCAGAGGCACATGGATCTCTGTGAGTTCGAGGCCAGCCTGGTCTACAGAGCTAGTTCCAGGACAGCCAGAGCTACACAGAGAAACCCTGTCTCAAAAAACAAAACAAAAACAAACTCAAAGCTTTTCCCTGGCAGACTGTTTATGACATGAGTTTCTTTGCAACTAAAGATGCTAATTACTCTTGGCTTTTTTTGTTTGAGAGAATCTCAAAGCACTTTGCTAACTTTTTTTTTTACATTATTCTATCAAGGTTTTTGTTTTGTTTCATACAAATAGGTGAGTTTTAAAGATGTTCCGTTGGCTGCTTACTGAAAATATAGACAACTTGGATATTTTTCATGGAATTAATATTCACCAAAAGCAGTAAGTTTTTTAATTTATAATGAAGTGTGTGTGTGTGTGTGTGTGTGTGTGTGTGTGTGTGTGTATCTGTCTGTCTGTCTATGTGTATGTGTGTGTGCATAGGTGCCCATGGAGGTCAAAGGAATGTGTCAGATCCCCAGGAACTACTGGATATGGGTGCTGGGAACTGAACCCAGGTCCTTTGCAAGAATAGCAAGCATGCTTTCCTGTTGAGCCATTTCTCCAACTCTGCAACCCTGAAAATGTTTTATTCATTCATTCATTCATTCATTCATTTATTCATTTATTCCTTCCTTCCTTTTTTCTTTATTTTGTTTTTGATTTGAGACAGGATCTCACTATATCCTTGGCTGGCCTAGAACTCACTATATAGACCAGTCTGGCCTTGAACTCATAGAGAAATATCTGCCTCTGCCTCCTGAGTGCTAGAATTAAAGGCATGTGCCACTATACATGGCCTTTAAAAATTTATTGTTTTATGTTATGATTGTCTTTGGATGCATGTGTGTGGAGTGAAGACATGTTTACACTATGACATTTAAAAAAATAGGTATGTGTGTATACATGCACACATATGAAGTCTAGAGGCAACTTTCATGAGTTGATGCTCTCCTCCTGTGAGTTCTCAGAATGAAACTTCAAGTATCAGGCTTGTTTGTATAGAAAGGGCTTTTCCCATAAAGTGGTCTCACTGGCCCCTGCAACTCCAGCTCTGGCCTTAGCATAACGGGTATGTACAATTGCTGAGCATTGTTAATACACTACACCATCATTGAATAGACACTACATTTCAATTTCATTGTTGATGCCATTTCAAGTTTTGATGAACATATATGGCATCTTTCTGCTTTTACACACTATCACATAGAATAGTTCCATTGCTTAGTCCCATAATTCCCTTGTGCTTCTGTTAATCTCTCCTCTCCACTAAACCCTGGCAACTACATGTTTTGTTGTTGTTGTTGTTGTTGTTTTGTTTTTTTTACTGTCTCCATTGTTCTTGCTATTCCAGAATGTCAGTTAGAATCACACAGTAGGTCATCCTTTCATGTTGGCCTGAAGGTGTATTTTTACCTTTAAGAGTCCTCTATATTTTTTGTGACTTGATAGTCATGTTACTTTTAATTGCTGAATGATATGTCCTTGCTTGTNTATGCCAGTTTCATATTGAAGAACATTTTTTTCTTTTAAGTTTTATCAATTATACAGTAATTACTACCAGATTATTATCATCATTTTTGTGCTAGAGTCTTGAACCCAGACCCTCATGTATAGTAAGCAAACACAAACTTGTTACTGTAAGTTGGGTGTGGTGGATCACACCTAACATCCCTTGGGAGGCTGAAGCAGGAGGTTTCCCATGAAATTAAGAACAGCTTATGATATAGATATATAGATACACTGTTTCAAAAATAAGACAAAAAAACTTAATAATTTTAAACATTTTTTTATTTTTATACATTTTTGTTGTTGTTTGTATTGTGCTTTGAGACAGGGTCTTGCTGTGTATTTCAGGTTGCCTTGACAACTCCTGACTTTCCTTCTTCAGCTGGATTCTAAGAGTGTACTATTTTGCTCAGTTTATTATTATATTTTATAATCTTAAAGTTAACTTACCGCCGGGCAGTGGTGGCGCACGCCTTTAATCCCAGCACTTGGGAGGCAGAGGCAGGAGGATCTCTGTGAGTTTGAGGCCAGCCTGGGCTACCAAGTGAATTCCAGGAAAGGTGCCACCAAAGCTACACAGAGAAACCCTGTCTCAAAAATAATAAAAAAAGTTAACTTACAGTATACAATTGGATCATAAATTTTTAAAAGATTTCTTTATTTTTCAAAAACTTAAAACTTATCCCAATATGCCCACTACAAAATAATTCTTTTTTAATTTATAAAAAGGTTTATGTGAGCTGGGGCATGGTGGTGTATGGATTTAATACTAGCACTTGGGAAGCAGAAGCAGACAGATCTCCATGAGTTGGAAGCCAGCATGGTCTACAGAAAGAGTTTCAGGACAGCCAGAGCTACACAGAGAAACCTGTCTTGGAAAAAAAAGATATATGTGATTGTTCCAGAAAGTCAAATAACAAGGAATTTATATGGTGTAATAACATACATAAGTTGTCTTAGTTAGGTTTACTGTTCCTATGATGAAGCACCATAACCAAAAGCAAGTTTGGGAAGAAGAGTTTGTTTAGTTTATGTTTCCACATCATAGTTCATCACCAAAGGAAGTCAGGACAGGAACTCACATAGGGCAGGAACCTGGAGGCAGGGGCTGATGCAGAGGCCTTGGAAGGGTGCTGCTTACATGATTGCTCTACAGGTTTTACTCAGCCTGCTTTCTTCTAGAACCCAGATTTAGCATGCTAGGTATGGCACCACCCATAGTGGACTGGGCCCTCCCTTATCAATCACTAATATGGAAAATGTTTTACAGGCTTGCCCACAGCCCAACCTTAAGGTGGCATTTTCTCAGTTGATATTCCCTCTTTTCAAATGACTTTAGCTTGTGTCAAGTTGACATAAAACCAACTAGTACAATAAGCCTTTGCTTTCTTTTCTAATACCTTGGTCTGACGTACGTACCCCTGTATATAACAGTTTCTGCCGGGCATGGTGAGTAACAGCTCCGATGTCAGTGCTTAGGAAGTAGAAGAAAGAAGACCATGAGTTCAAAGTCACAGAGATCTTAGGACAGCCTGAGGCACCTGAGAACTTGTCTCAAAAACCGAACAAACACCAAAATTAAAATCCAAACAGAAAACAAAAGCATATATATATATATATATATATATATATATATATATATATATCTGTCTCTTATACACATCTAGATGTGTATAAGAGACAGCCCTTAATCCATTTGGTTCTCTGTGACTCCAAGGTCACATGGGGAACTAGCAGTAGGAGGTGGTGGCACACGCCTTTAATCCCAGCATCAACCTTAGAGTTCTGAAGATCCATNCAGACAAGACAGGAAGTGATGTAGCTTGGGAGGATGGGAAATTAGTTAACAGATGGACAGGTATAAAAAGCCAGGTTAGACCGGAAGGCTCGCTTTTTCCTCTGCTTCAATCCTGGGAAGTAGAGGCAGCGTTGGTGAGTGGTGGCTTGCTCCTAATTCCTCTGATCTCTGTCAGATTTTCACCCTTATTTCTTGTCCCGCGTGTTTATTAATAAGACTGGTTAGAAGTTCTTCTTACATTTGGCATGGACTGAGCTCTGGGAGTCCATTTGAAGAGAGGGAGGAGGGATTATACGAGCAAGGAGGGTCAAGATCATGGAAGGAGAACCAACAGAGACGAGCTCCCTCGTGGGAGCTCATGGACTCTAGACCAACAACTAGGGAGCTTGCATGGGACTGAACTAGGGCCTCTGCCTGTGAGTGACATTGTGTAGCTTGGTCTGTTTGTGGGGCCCCTAGCAGTGGGATCAGGACTTGTTGGTGCATTTTTGGAACCTATTCCCTATGGTAAGATGCCTTGCTCAGCCTTGATGCAGGGGGAGGAGATTGGTCCTGCCTCAGCTTGATATGCCATTCATTGTTGACTCCCATGGGAGGCTTTACCCTTCCTGAGCAGTGGATGAGGGTTGTAGAAAGGGGGTGTGGGGAGGGAACAAGAGGAGAGGAGGGAGGGGAAACTGTGCTTGGTATGTAAAATAAATAAAAAATTTTAATAAAAAATATGCCTGTCTATACTCATACAGTTATATGTGCCTCTGCTATTGGTAAAGATAGGTAAGCTTAGGACACACATATTGTTCTCTGTGGTGATATTTTATTTGTGCTCTAATAAATAAAGCTTGCCTGAGGATAAAAGGAAAAAGCCAGACACTGTATTAAACATAGAGGTCAGGCAGTGGTAGCACATGCCTTTATCCTAGCATTTGGGAGGTCCAGATCCATTCAGATCTCTATGAGTTTAAGGCCACACTGAGAACAGAGCCAAGCATGGTAGCACACACCCCAAATCTCAGCACCAGTTAACAATAGAGGTCTGGAGGTCTGTACAGAGAGACAGGAAGTGATAGAGGTGAATGGAAAGAGGGAGTGATATAGCTAGGCAGAGAGAGAGAGTAAGATGGCAGGGCACAGAAAGGTTTATAAGGCATGAGTATACAGGAAGTAGCTCTCTTGGGCTAAGGATTTTCTATCCATAAGAACTTTGTGGCTGGCTTGTTCTATTCCTCTGATCTTTCAGCTTTCACCTCAAAATCTGGCTCTGGATTTTTTATGAATAAGACTAGTTAGCAATTTGTGTTACATCTGGCAAACGAACATTTGTGGGATGAATTCATGAAAAAGCTGCCTGTCTGGGGCTCAGGCCCAAGCTACACGTGGCCAGAGACTTCACCCCATGTGGAGTGGAGTCTCTTTGTCTTCTTCTCCCCTGGTGGGTTGTGAGCTCCCTCTGGATCACCATTTTGGACTGCTATCACACTAGGTAGCTGCCTTGAAACTCCCTCAGACTTCTACTGTTTTGCACAGTTGGCAGACTTGGTGAGTCAATTAATATATCTTAAAGGGAGAAATTAGTTAAAAGAGAATTTTTTCTGCATTAAAAAATTGGGAAACATTTTTACAATGGAGAGACTTTGGTCTCTGTTTGATAACACATTAGGTGGTCTGAAAATGGAACAATTAAAGGAGAGGATAATTAATGTTGATCGGATTTACATAACATCAATTATGAATGTTATTTGTGTAATCATTTTTGTTTTATCACTTAAAAGGTTGGTTAATGTGAGTGCCAAGATAAAAGTTTAAGAAAAACTTGTTAAAACAGATCATAGAGATATTCAGACCCAGACAGAAGAATTTAAAGGTGAATCTATCTGAGCATTGCATTATACAGTTACAGAGAAACAGCCTAAGGCTTTCAAACAGCCAACCTTAATCTATCCTGTAGGAACTGCCAAATGCTCAAGGCTGTGTACAAGCTGATTGGACTCCTGTGAAAATGTTAGGTTTGAGGAGATTCAAGGAAGTTATAGTCTCATATGGTATGCATTCTATGTTTGTAAGGCAGATGTTAAACTTGTGGTCAACTTGTAATAGAATTATCCCTCAAGACTGGAAAGATTTGGTTATAGCTGTTTTAGAGGCTGGAACTCAGTTACAATGGAGGACCTGGTGGAGAGAGGAGGCTAAGACTGTAGAACAAGGATGTAGGGCTAGAGGTATGGAAATTTCCCAAAATCAACTTCTTGAAGAAGACAGTTATGCTGATATACAAGGACAATCTTTATAGAACGATCACACCCTACTATTATGCCACATGGCAGCCTTGAATGCTTGGGACAGAATTGAAGAAGTAGGAAAGAAAATTGAGTCATTTACAGAAGTTATACAGGGCCAAAAACAAACCTTCATGGATTTCTTACAAAGGCTGTCTTCAACAATAAATAGAATGATACCAAATTCAGATGCTAGACAAATAATAATTGAATCTCTGGCTTTTGAAAATGCTAATGCAGCATGCAAAAGGATAATTAGGCCATTAAAGGCAAGATCAGCACCCTTGGAGGAATGGATCTGAGATACAATTAATATTGAATCTCATGACCATGATGATACTTGGATAAGAGAGGTGATTTCCAGAGGTTTGAAGAAAAATAATAATGTCAGATGTTTCAATTGCTGTAAACAAGGTCACCTAGAAAGGGACTGTAAAAGGGTGTTCCTAGAAACAATGTTATCTCAAGGAAAAATGGCAACAGAATAACCCTCCCTGCCTGATTATGCAGAAGGTGTGGTAAAGTCAAACATTGGACTAACAAATGTAGATCAACAAGGGACAGACAAGGTAATCCTTTGCTTTGCCATGGGAAATTCCCTGAGGGACCTCTCCCAGGCCCCCATGGCAAATTCAGTTCAGTCCTTTTCTGCCATCATAGAAGAAACCCCTGTCATAACAATTAAATAACCTAATGCCTGCTGTAAAAAACCATATGCTTGGGATGATAGAACAGCTATAGCAAAGAGAACAAAAAATTCAGGAGACACCATAAAGCTATTTTTTTGTCAAACTTCTATAAGTGAACAAAGACCAAAATTAAAAATACGAATAAATGATGTTCTCATTGAAGATCTTGTAGATGCAGGTGCAGATGTAAAATTAATTACACCAGAATCTTGGCATCCAAATTAGCCTCTTCAGGAGATAAATGTTCAGCTGTTAGGGATTGGAACATTATCTCAAGTAATATAGAGCACAAGATATGTCAAATATATAGATCCAGAAGGACAGAGAGGAAAATTAAAGCCATATGTGGCTAATATAGCTGTGAATCTATGGGGATGTGATTGATTACAACAATTGTAATACCCAGAATAACATTCCTCCAACATCAGAAATGAACCATAAACTACCATATGTTTCTGAGAAAAAAATATTAGAAGATATTATAAAGAACAGTCACCAACAATCCAAATTGTACAAGAACAGGGCACAACAGCTGCTGATCTTTCAAAGACACCAACAGCTCTAACTTTAAAATGGTTAACAGACAAGCCTGTATGGGTTCAGGAATGGCCTTTAACATCAGAGAAACTACAGATCTTAAAACAGATGGTACAAGAGCAGTTAAATGCTCAGCATATTCAAGGAGCAACCAGCCCTTGGAATTCTCCTGTATTTGTTATTAAAAAGAAATCTCATAAGAGGAGAATGGTAACAGACCTAAGAACAATTGACAAGGTAATTCAGCCAATGGGCTCTCTACAATTTGGAATTCCTTTCCCTGCTCTGTTACATAAAGGATGGCCTCTCATAGTTATCAATTTAGAAGACTGTTTCTTCTCAATACCCTTACAAGAAAAAGACAGGGAGAAATTTGCCTTCATGGTACCTACTTATAATAATTCCCAGCCAGTTAAGAGATATCAATGGAAGATTCTCCCACAGGGAACGTTAAATAGCCCAGCTCTGTGCTAATATTTTGTATGACAGCCTTTGGAAGTAACATGTAAAAAATTTCCTAAATCTATAATTTATCATTACATGGATGATATTTTACTACCTGATTCAAATATAGATACCTTAGAAACAATGAAGAATTAAAGAAAATTTTGCCTTGTTGGGGATTACAAATTGCTCCTGGAAAGATGCAAAGAGGAAATCTATTAATTATTTAGGATATAAAATAGGTGTACAAAAAATTAGACCACAAAAGGGTGCAAATTAGGAGAGGTAGATAACAGACTCTTTATGACTTTCAAAGATTATTTGGAGACATTTCCTATCTACAGACTGCTATTGGGGTTAAAAATGATGAACTGAGTAATTTGTTCAAAACCTTAGAGGGTGACAAGGACTTAAATAGTCCAAGATAATTATCAGCTGAAGCTGAGAGAGAATTGTCTTTGATGGAAAAGAAAATACAGGATGCACATGTGGATCGTGTATATCCAAAGCTTGATTGCATTCTGGTTGTTTTACCCTCTAAGCATTCTCCTGAAGAAATTTTAATGCAGAGAGAAGATACTATNTTGGAATGGATATTTTTACCAAATAAATAGAGTAAAAAATTCAAAATTTCTGTGGAAAATACCTCTGAGTTGATTTTAAAAGGAAAATTGAGACTTTGTCAATTAGCAGCAGTAGCTAATTGTCAATCCAGCATAAATTGTTGTACCTTTAAATAATGATGAAATTGACAAATTATGAGCAGAAAGTGAACCTTGGCAAAGAGCTTGCAGTAAGTTTTTAGGAGAGATTAACAATCAATATCCCAAAAGCAATAGAATTAAAGTTATAAAGAAAGCTAACTGGATCCTCCCTCTCATTGTACAGGAAACACCAATATCTGGAGTTCCTACATTTTATACAGATGAAAAAAAGCAAGGAAGGTCAGGTTAAAAATCAGAAAATTTAAATAAAGTGGTTCAAAGTCCTTATAATTCTGTCCAAAAATTGGAATTATATGCTATTCTGATGGTATTACTAGATTTTTCAGAACCTCTCCCCATAGTTACTAACTCTCAGTATGCTGAAAGAGTGGTCTTACATGAGACTGCAAAATTTATCCCTGATGAGTCAGAATTAACTTTGTTATTTATTCAGGTATAAGAAATAATCATGAATAGGAATCATCCCTTACAGACCTGATCCCATACAGGTCTGCCAGGACTACTAGCACAAGGTAATGACAAGATTGATAAACTATTGATAGGACATGTGCTGGAGGCCTCAGAATTTCATAAAAAATATGTCAATAGTAAGGTTTTAAAATAGGATTTTTCCATCACATGGCAACAAGCCAAGGAAATTATAAGTAAATGTCCTAATTGTTCTTTTTACAATCAAACTCTACTACCAACAGGATGTAACCCAAAGGGTACTCAGAGGAATGAAATCTGCAGATGGATGTGTTTCATGTTATAGAATTTGGAAAATTGAAATATGTACACCACACCATTGATACCTATTCAGAATTTCAATGGGCAACTGCTCGAAGTTTCGAAAACACTGATTCTGTAATCATGAATGTACTAGAAGTTATGGCCATTATGGGTATATCTATACAAATTAAAACTGACAATGCTCCAGCATATGTCTGTGGTAAAATGACACAGTTTTTTGCTTATTACAATATAAAGCATATTACAGGTNTTCCACATAATCCTACAGGTGAAGCAGCCATAGAAAGATCAAATTGAACTCTAAAAAAACAGAAAGGGGTAACAAACCCCCCCAGAAATAGATTACATAATGCTCTATTAACTTTCAATTTTCTCAATGCTAATGAGAAAGGAACAACAGCTGTGGAGAGCCATTGGCTAATAGAAAAAAATGACAGAATTAAATCAGCCTATATACTTTAAGGATGTGCTGACCTCAGAATGGAAACCGGGATATGCATTACGTTCAAGATGAGGTTTTGCTTTTGTTTCTACAGGAGAGGAAAAGCTATGGATACCATCAAAATTGATAAAGTTTCAATTTGAACAAGAGATCTCTTAATTAGAAGAGGTGATCATTCATCAACCAGCATGACCATCCAATTTAAACTAACTTATATCACTAACAAATGCTTTTCATTTAATTAGCTATAACTT
The DNA here is from genome assembly GCA_001675575.1 of Neotoma lepida. Lineage (NCBI taxonomy): Eukaryota > Metazoa > Chordata > Mammalia > Rodentia > Cricetidae > Neotoma > Neotoma lepida. Next base: position 54,576 of record LZPO01076282.1, read on the forward strand.
GCCAAAGGGGAATGTAATGGTCTTATTAATAAAAATCTCAGTGCCATCTCTTGGGGGAAATTCTGAAAGATCAGAGAGACATAACAAGCCACAGGTAACCTCACCTCTCCAACTTCTCAGCTGATCCTGTTTCCTCAAACTAGAAGCATCTGTGTCCTTACCGAATGGATCTCAGCTGAACTGCTCAAAAGCTTAAAAGCTTAAAAGCTTCTAGTTTCTAGTCCTCACACCTTATATATCTTTCTACTTCCTGCCATCATTTCCTGCGGTTAAAGGCATGTGTCCTCCCAAGCAAAGACATGGGATCTCAAGTGTTGGGATGAAAGGTATGTGTCACCATGCCTGGCTCTGTTTTCAGTGTGGCCTTGAAGTCACAGAGATCTAGATGGATGTCTGCCTCCCGAATGATAGGATTAAAGGTGTGTGTGCCACCATTTTCTTGCCTCTATGTCTATCTCTGACCCCAGATAAGTTTATTAGGGTACACAATATAGTGGGGGACACAATATCACCACAAGGGAACCTCCCCAAATTAGGATTGGGGAAGGGTTTTTGTTTTTGTCTTTCAGGAGAATGAAGGCTAAGGAATCTGAAGAACATGGGACAAATGAGACATCTGAGGAAAAGGGAAAAATCATTCAGAAAAAAATATCCCAAGAAATAGAGTAAATTGGCCTATTGCTTTACCACATATCTAACAGGATAAAATATCATAAGCCTGTAGGTGAACATTTTGTCTAGGTCCCGCCAGGCCCCACATGGTATAGCCCACCCAGTGGTCCCGCAGCCACTTATAAATTAATAACTCAAAAGCTTATATTAATTACAACTGCTTGGCCATTAGCTCAGGCATATTACTGACTAGNTCTTATACTTAAATTCGGCCCATTTCTATTAATCTATGTTTTGCCACGTATTCTGTGGCTTTACCGGTCTACAAGCATGTTGCTCCTTCCACGGCGGCTGGCGTCTCCTGACTCAGCCTTCCTCTTCTGAGAATTCTCCTTGTTTGTTTATCCCGCCTATACTTCCTGCCTGGCTACTGGCCAATCAGCATTTTATTTATCAATCAATCAGAGCAACACATTTTTAGAAAGACATTCCCATCATAAGCCTTCCTAAATGTTTGTTTCTGCTGTTCTCTACAGACACATACTGCAAATGGTCTTTAAGTAGTCCCAGTTCAATTAAAAATTAAAGCTGGCTTTGGAGTTGGAATATGGCTCTCTCCTTCTCTAAACTCAAGCATGCTTGTTAAAAGAAAATGCAAAATCTCTGTATCCTGTCAGAAGAGCCACCTGATATTGGACAGAAGAAAAATCAAAATTAAGGGACTATTCTATTGCCACTAATTTCATAATTCTTTGGTTTTATTTTGACTCTTTAAAACTTTTCTTAAGGTATGAATTTTGTATCAAAACATATATATACTTAAACTTTTGTCATGATATATGATATTAATGGTCATATAGAGTACTAACTAATTCTAGAAAAAAGGTTCATCTAACTTCCTGTACATGATGTTGGGTTTGAGTCTCTATCAGTTTTCTGCAAGGAACCATGACTATGCCTAACAGAAACTTTGAAGTCTCCAAAAAGATGATGGGGCTCCACAATAATGATTCCATTAGGACAATGATAAACCACTAAGCTGACAAATACCACTCAAAGATTAGCTTTGGAATACAAACTGCTCAGGAAAATTTTGAGATGGCTAGCTGAGATGATCCAGCTTCACAGACTACTGAAGCAAAGACTTGAGACAAGCCCTGCATTTTCACATTATGCAGAGACCGGACAACAATGATACAACTAACTCTCCCAGAACTTGACAGTTAACCCAAAAATGTTCTTTTCAGGATCCCCTAAAGATGCTGTTGCCCCCAGACAACAGGAAGTAATTTTAAGAACACGATTCCCACAGTCCCAAGAGATGGGATGGGTGGATTTTTGTCTTTCAATGGGTTATGGATAATAGCCATTGTTTAGAATGGTTGGTTACAAGTTGTTATTTTTAATGGTCAGGAAAAAGGCTATATAAAGGAGATTGGATTTAAGGTTCTTTAAAAAAAAGAAAAAGAAAAAAGAGGATCTAGATAAGAGGTAGATTATTGAATCTACTCTGAAAAATAAAGACATAGAAATAATAGGAAAAAAGGGTACATTATTGAATCTACTCTGAAAAGAAAAAAGGGGAAGATATAGATATGATAATTTAAAAAGGTAGATTATTGAATCTACTTTAAAAGACAACTACTAGTTTTAAATATTTTACATTGGATTGGATTTTTGTATATTGTATACAAATCATGTATATTGATCCAGATGTGATATGGATTTTGTTAGAAATTTACTGTACATATATTTCTAATCTTGTTCAAGGTATTGTACCTATATAGTTCCTTTAACAATATAATGCAATTTTCTAGTCCTTGAAAGTTATTACCCACTATTTAGAATAATAAAGAAATGAAAGTTAGCAGTTAGTCATTATAATTGAACTTGTAGTCATATTCCATATGTTTTCAAGGTCAAGCAGAGATATATTTTAGATATATAGGTCATCTTCAAACACTTCAGAAGTCTATAGAATATGGCATTTAAGATGTTTTAATAACATAGATTTTTTTCTTTTTTATGACAATGAGACCAATCTATTTCAGAGAAGATGATGGACATTGAAGAAACTCCATATGGAGTTTACTTTCATTGTGGCCAAAGTTNGCCACTGGGCAAGAAAATGCCCTTGCATCGACTGATGACAGTATGCTGTCCAAAATGGACAAGCAGGACACAAAACAAAGGACTGCCAATCCTTGCCAAGATAAGGTAGGAAAGCTCTTTAGAAAATCCTGCTTTACAGATGTGTCTGTCAGATATGCTAGGCCTGTAGGCTGAAGATGTATGCCTCAATGTTGCAGAGAAACCTCTGGTGACTGTCCAGCCAGCCAGCTGTTTCTGTTATTCCTCACATTTTTTGGAAGGCAATTGTTTGCACTTCCTGTTTAACTCGGTAATATTATTTCCTTCTCGGGTCTCTGAGGGAGTTGAAGATTAGATAGTTATAGTTATAGTTTTCCTTATTAACAAATTCAGAAAAGAAACTCACTGAAGAGGTGTAAAGTGTATAAGTTTGAAAGACATCAAAAGATAGTTTTCATTTGGTAATACAAGTTAGGATAGAAAGTGAATTAGGTACATTTTGGACTCACCAAAATAGGATAGATAATGGAATATTTTCACTGAATTTGTCAAATGCAAATGGACTAGACATTGTTGATTTATTTATTGCCTGTATATATTGAATATAGTTATTGTACTTATTGTATATAGTTTTTTTATATTAGTTATAATTTTTTTATTTTAGACAAAAGAAGGTGAAATGTGGTGATATTTTATTTGTGCTCTAACAAATAAAGCTTGCCTGGGGATCAAAGGAAAAAGCCAGCCACTATATTAAACATAGAGGTCAGACAGTACATGCCTTTAATCCTAGCATTCAGGAGGCAGAGTTTCATCCAGATTTCTATGATTTCAAGGACACCCTGGGAAAAGAGCCAGGCATGGTGGCACATGCCTTTAATCCTAGCACTAGTTAACCATAAAGGTCTGGAGTTCTGTACAGACAGACAGGAAGTGATAGAGCTGGGTGGAAAGAGGAAGTGATGTAGCTAGGCACAGAAAGGTATATAAGTTGTGAGTATACAGGAAGTTGTGGTATTGCTTGATATCACTATAATTAACGGGGCAATTCCACTTAGTTATCTGTTAATCAAGAGAGGTTTATTTCTGGGGTAACTTACAGCCAATAAGGAGTTGGTTACAGGATCTGGGAGAGATGAGTTGCAGTCCAGCCTCCAGGACCATGAGGGATCAACAAAGGGCAAGCATATATGCACTCGAGTCTTAAGGGGCCCCCTCTCAGTCACACCCCAGGGCAGGTCATAGGCAGGTGTGGCAGTTAACTGCTGCCATGCTAGGGACAGTGTTTCAAGATCAAAGCTAGAACAGCTACCCACTGCATCTCCCCCTTTTTGTCTAAATAAGAAAATTCTAAACTAATACAAAAGTATATACAATAGGAATGATTACCAAATATTGTCCAGGAGGTATAAGGGATAATGACCCATCAAGATGAAACTACAGCCAACAAGAACAACACCAAACAAGAAACACATAATAAAATCCAGAGGAGTCTGGAACATAGGTAAATGGCACATTATAGAGATCATTCCAAAATATGTCCTATCCTGAAGAACCTGAATCTAATACTTAATATGTTCTGGCCAAGATACAAGAAGGTTGTACCTATAACTGGTAGTCTTCAATCCCATCAAAGACCTGAGAAGGAATATAATAATACCTGAGAAATAGGAGAAGGATGCAAGCAACTTTTGGGAGTCTTGCGAGAGTAGACAGAGACAGCCGGTAGCCTGGACAGTCACCTAGAGTTTCTCAGTATCATTGGTGCATTCAAATTGGCTACAGGTCTAGAGCATCTGTCAGACCATTTTCAGAAGCAGGTTTTTTGAAAGACTATCCTACCCTATCTTAGCAGAGTTCAATAGTTGCTTTTCCTTATGTCCTGTTCGTACAGAAGAGACAGTATTCATACTATCATCAATTGAGGCAAGGGTAGTTCTTTGCTCAGTAGACCATTTTGTGCCAAGAAGACAAATTTTCAAACGAAAATGTCTCAGAAGCCCAACATTCTCTCGGGATCAAATAGGTGCTGCCAGGAACAATCATGTCTCATGTCAACAGAATTCTAAGTTATCAAAACATTTAAATGCCATATGCTCTAGGTCTGTGAAGTGTTTGAAGATTACCTATCCATCTGACATATGTTTCTGTAAGTCTGAAGAAAGTTAACTAACATAACTATAGAAATATGAGCATGAGTGATTATAGCTCAGTAAGTCTTCCTTACTAAAATAACTTAAGGACTAAGGCTTCACATAACAAGATAAACAGTCTGTAAGCAGATGTACNATATAAGGACAATGACCTCAAAATTGTGACAATACACAAAATAGCTTAAACAGAGGTAGGAATGTATATATAGTGTAATATGNAATATAACAATAATCCTAAATATATATCAGTATACAAATATCCTAAACAGAGATAGAACATACATATAGTATGACAAATATAATTTTACTTTTGTATCAATATACAAAATATTTCAAACAAGAGTAGAAGTATATGTACATTACAACTAATATAGTTCTGTATTTGTATCAATATACAAATTATCTTAAATAGGAATATAAAAATCATTTGCATTTGTATCAATATACAAGAATCCATATCAGTGCAAATTATCTAAGGCTGATATTTTACTGAATTAGTTTACTAGTAAATACAATAATCTACCTTAATATCCTATACCTATCCAGTCCCCTCTTTTTTTCTAAAAAGAATACTGAGTCTTAATTTTACTGTTCTACCCCAACCCTACAACCATCCTTTCATAACTCTGAGAAAAATGAAACATTTGGGAGTGGGGGTAGTTTTCTTATAGTTACTTCCTGCTGTTTAGGGGGCAATGGTATCTCTGTGGTGTCCTGTAAGAAAGCTTAGATTGTTAGGTCCCAATAGGGCTAGCCATAGAATCAGCAGCTAGTCTCAGAAATGGATAAGATTGTCTGAGATTCTGGCTGGAAGTGTAGTGTGTTGGACCATCTCATCTTAGAACTGTCCTGAGGAGTTTTCATTCCAAAGCTGATAATTGAGTAATGTTCTTATGTACCATGGCATCATTCTGGACTGGGTAGAATTGTTGTTGTGGGGCCCCATCTTCCTTCTGGAGACTTCAGAGACTGCTATTGGGAAGACTGATTTTCACTGTGGAAAACTTGAACATTATTAATATCAAAATGGAAAGTTTGGATTTAAAGATGATATGACATGTAAGAAAGAATTCTGAAAAATCAAGAATAATCATGGAGAGAAATAGAATCTTGGTGACAATGGTCCTTTTTATTGGTCTTCTTCTGTCCCATATCAGGTGGCTCTTTTGATATGAGACAGAATCTCTTAATTTTTTCTTTTAGGAATATGCTTGGGTTTAGAGAAGGAGGGTGCCAACTTCCAACTCCAAAGCCAGCTTGATATATAATTGACTTAGAACCATAACTTTTTTAGAGTTAAATAGATATAGATGTTAGGCAGTGAGATTTTACCCTGTGTAGATTGGTGCCAATAGATTCTTTCCTTCTGCTGTAGATATCTGGATATCCAAGGCCTTTTGATTTCTGGAAGATGGGTATTTCTATTATCCTGTAAAGACAAAAAACAAAACCCTGCCCAACCCTTGTTTATTAAGTTTTTCTTACAACTTGTAGAGATGTCACATCTGTGGATGCGCTTTTACTTCTCTTCATCAAGGGTTTTTTTCTTGTTCAAATAGAATTTTTATTAATTTGGTTGGTATCCATAGCTTTTCTTCTTCTGTGGAAACAAAAGCAAAACCCCTTCCCCAACATAGGACATTTCCTGGTTTCCATTCTGAGGTCAACACATCTTTGAAATAAACCATTTGGTTTAGCTCAGAAGTTTTGTTTGTTGTCCAATGTCTCTTCACAGCTGTTGTTCCTTTCTCATCAGCATTGAGAAAATTCAGGGTTAATAAAGCATTATGCAATCTATTTCATTGAGAAAATTCAAGGTTAATAAAGCATTATGCAATCGATTTCTAGGAGTCATTGTTACCTGTTGCTATTTATTTAGTATCTCCTTTAAAGTTCAATTGGATCTTTGTATGACTGCTTAGCCTGTGGGACTGTGTGGTATACCTGTAATATGCTTTACATTGTAATAGACAAAAAACTGTCTCATTTTATTTGAAAAATATGTTGGGGCATTATCAGTCTTAATTTGTGCAGGTATTCCCATGATGGCCATAGCTTCTAATAAGTAATAACAGAATCAGCCTTTTCAGAACTCATAGGAGTTGCCCACTGAATTCCTGAACAGGTGTCAATAGTATGGTGTACATACTTTAATCTTTCAAATTCTATGAAATGAAACACATCCATCTGCCAAATTTCATTTCTTTGTATACCTTTTGGATTGTTTCCTACAGGTAATGGAGTTTGGTTATAGAAAGAACAAGTAGGACATTTTCTTACAATTTTCTTGGCTTGTTGCCAAGTGATGGAGAAATCCTTCTTCAAACCCTTGCTATTTACATGGTGTTTCTTATGAAATTCTGAGGCTTCTAGCACATTTCCTATTAGTAACTGATCAATCTCATCATTATCTTGTGCTAGAGGTCCTGGCAGACCTGTATGGGATCAGATATGAGTTATATATAAGGGATGCTTCCTATTCCTGATTATTTCTTGTAACTGAATAAATAACTAGGTTAATTCTGACTCATCAAGGATAAATTCTGCAGTCTCAAATATAAAAATATTCTTTCAGCATACTGAGAATCAGTAACTATGTTGAGAGGTTCTGAAATATCCATTAATACTAACAGAATAGCATATAATTCCGATTTTTGAACCGAGTTATAAGGACTTTGAACCTTTTTATTTAAATTTTCTGATTTGTAACCTACCTTTCCTTGTTTGTTTGCATCTGTATAAAATGTAGTGGCTCCAGATATTGGTGTTTCCCATACAATGCAAGGCAGAATGGATTCAGCTTTCTTTATAAGTTGAATTCTATCACTTTTGGGATATTTGCTGTTAATCTCACCCAAAAACTTATTGCAAGCTCTTTGCCAAGGTTCACTTTCTGCCCATAATTAGTCAATGTCATTCTTAGTTACAGGTACTACAATTTCTGCTGGGTCTATTCCTGCTAATTGATGAAGTCTCAATTTTCCTTTTAAAATCAAGTCAGAGATTTTTTCTACATAAGTTTTTAATTTTTTACTCTGTTTATTTGGTAGAAATATCCATTCTAATATAATATCTTCCCTGTGCATTAAAATTCCTGTAGGAGAATGTTTAGAGGGTAAAATAACCAAAATGCAATCAAGCTTTGGATCCACACAATCCACATGTCCTTCCTGTACTTTCTTTTCCACCAAAGACAATTCTCTCTCAGATTCAGCTGATAATTCTCTTGGACCATTTAAATCCTTTTCACCTCCTAAAGTTTTGAACGAATTACTCAGTTCATCATTTTTTACCCAATAACAGTTCGTAGAAAGGAAATGTCTCCAAATAATCTTTGAAAGTCATTAATTGTCCATAATTGATCTCTCCTAATTTGCACCTTTTGGGGTCTAATTTTTTGTAGACCTACTTTATATCCTAAATAATTAATAGAATCTCCTCTTTGTATCTTTTCAGGAGGAATTTATAATCCCCAATAGGGCAAAATTTTCTTTCACCCCAATACCTGGCTCCAGGTTTTTTTTTTTTCAAGACCATTTAGCAATTTGTGTTACAGTTCTGCAACTTTTGTTTTATTTTATTTTTAGTTTTTTGTTTGTTTGTTGTTTTGCATTTTTGAGACAGGGTCTCATGTGGTAGTCCAGACTGACCTCAAGCTTATTATGTCACTGAAGATCTTGGACTCCTAATCCTGTTGTCTCTATCTCTGAAGCACTAGTATCAGAGATCTACAGCACCATGCCTGGCTTTATTCTGTATGATTTAAAAACCACACAATACTGTATAATGTGGACACTTTTCATGGCAGTAAATATTCACATTTGCTTCTTTTTGAAGGTGATGGGGATGGGATCCAGGACCTCATACCTATTAGTCAAGTGTCCTACCACTGACCTAGATTCCTAAACTCTAGTAAATATTGCTGCTCTGTAGATAAATCATAGTTTACTTAATCATTCATTTATCATAAACATTTGGGTTTTATTATAGATTTTTGCTATTATGAATCTCATTACAATTAACATCTTTGTATACATACTTTATTTTAATTTGGTTGATAACTATTTAGTTGGTACCTATTGTATGTATGATACCCACTGTCCCAGTGTGATCAAGATGTAATGAATTTCTTGTGTGAGGAAACCCTATGTAAACAAACTAGATATTTTCAGATGAGGGTAAGTTCCATGAAAGAAATAATAATGGTTTTTCTTCTTTAGAGAGGTTGGTAAGGGGAGGGCTTTCTACAGAGTGGACTTGTGAGCTGAGGTTCTCTGCGTAGTGTAGTAAAGAGGCTTCCAGAACCTTCCCAACTTATTGCAGGCAGGAGCCAGGAACAAGAGACCCCTAAGAAACCATCCTCAGTCACCTACTTCCGTTGGCTAGGCCCATCTTCTAAAATCTCAAGAATGTCTCAAAATAACACTACTGTCTAGGGAACAGATATTTAGAAACCTAAGCCTTTAGGACGGTTTCAGAATCAGACCATATGCCCTTGACCCCCAAAGGCTCATGTTCCTTGTACAGTGAAAAATCCATTTGGTCCTTCAGAAAGAATCCCAACACCAAAGTCTTAACAGTTCCAGTGTTGCTCAAAGGTCTTTTCTGAGAATCAAGGCAAACTTAGCAGAAAGCTTCTGTGAAGTCAAAACAAATGACACACTTTGAGCATATAGCACAATAGAGTAAACTTTCCCAACATAGAATGTGAGACTGGAGGCATAGAACGGAGGGGTGAGTTAAAGCGAGTTGGAGGCCCAGCAGGACAGATGATAAATCCTGCAGCTTTTTTCTAACCATTTGTGAGACAGTGGTGTTTGGAGCTCTGCTCTTAATGCCTTGGACAGCCCTGATCCTGTGACTTTCTATGCAGCGCATGTGGCTTACCTGTCTTTTGGGCTGTTTCACTCATAGCCTACCACATTTCTTGGTAATTGTGCAGTGTTCCTGACACCTCTAAAATTCTGGAGAGGGAGGGTCTTCACTGTGGTTTAGGCCTCATCCCCATAGCTTCATATATCATCTTCTCGGGAGCTGCCTATAGGTACTCGGTTTCACACTGCCTGGCCAGGGCTTTCTTCTGAAATCTGGGTAGAAACTTCCATAACCTAATGGCTCTGCATGTCTACAAAATTAGCAGTATGTAGACTGTGACAACCTCTGCTTCCAGTTTGAGATTATTTAGACCCCCTTGAACCATAATTGCAACAGCCTCTGTGCTCCTAGGCNACTGAAGCTGGAGAAGCCCTTTCTTGTATTTCAAGCTGACACTGTAGCTGCTCTTCAAGAAAAAGCCTTTCAAATGAATTGACAGGTTGTATTTGGAGGTTGCAAGGGCACAGTTGGGCCTGTTCCTTAGCTGTCTTTTTGAGACAGGGTTTCTCTGCATAACCCTTCGTGCCCTGGAACTTGCTCTGTAGACCATGCTGAACTCAAACTCAAGAGATCACCCTGCCTCTGCCTTCTGAGTGCTGGGATGAAAGGTATGTGCCACCATACCTGGCTAAAAGCAGTGATAGTCATACCACAACCTGTGTGCTATATTCTGTCTTGAGATTTCCTCTGCCAAATTAGTCTTACTCTTTAAGTCTCAGGACATAGCAAAAAGAATATGGAAAAATTATTTTCAGAACATAATAAGAATTAGCCCCAAGCTCAGTTCCCAGTATAGTCCTTATTTCCATTGTAAACCTGTGAGCTTACTCTTTACTTTCTATATTTTTGTCAACATTGACTTCTGAGCTCTCATCGGCTTACTCATTAAGCTCTGTGTGCAACATTCTAGGCATTCTCTAGCCCATGGTCCAGATGTCTCCAAATTCCTCCCACCAACCAGTTCCAAAGAACTAAGAACTATGTGTTCAGGTAATCACAGTAAAGACTTCCTTAGGACCAATTTTCTGTATTAGTTTTTTTACCCCCCACCATGACCAGAATACCTGATGTAAATAAGGGAGGAAGTTTTATTTTTGGTTCATGGTTTCAGAGACTTCATTCAATGATTGTCTAGGGGAAAGGCAGGAGGAGAACTTCTTCACCTCTTTGCAGAAAAGAAGTAGAGGAAAGGACGAGAAGGGTCCAGGGATAAGATACCCACAAGGACACCTCCAGGGACCTACTTTTTCCAGCAGGGTCCTATCTCTGAAAGTATCTAGAACTTCCCAAAATAGTGCCACTAGCTGGAGACAAAGTATTCAACACATAGGTATGTGAGGTACTTTGATTCCAACCAAACTATTGTGCTGTTGTTTTCCATTGTCAGAGTGGCTGCTCCTTAATCCACAGCTGTTTCAGCCAATAATTGCAACTCCTCAGTTACTGACCTGCTTCTCAGGCAGTGGCCTGTCTCCTGCTGCTGCCAAAAATGTAGTGTTTAACCAAATANCTATAGTTCTGTTTATCAATAAAACTCTGGAATCAGAGGTTAGGGTGAAAACCTGCTAGCTCAGAAAGGTTGAGGAGCAACTAGCTGACCTTACCTTTTTGCCAGCATCTCAGAAAGAGAATGTCATTCCATTCCACCAAACCAAAAATGACTGCCACACTCAAAGTCCCTCCTTGCTACTTTGTGTGCATCTCTCTATCTGTCTTCCAGATGGATTACTTTCTGTCGACTAGTTACTGGCTCCACCTCCTGACACAAGGTTGATTTTATTTAATTAACACAAATGTAAAATCGGGATTCACAGTGTGATCAAATATCCTGCAACACTGTGTTGCTAGAGTGGGCCAAAAATTAGAAAAGAGATTAGAGTCATGTAGATAAATAAACCATAGTATACTGTGGTTTCATAAGTAAACAAGAATAATTGATGGAATTTGGTAAATACAATTTTATAATCAGAAAATGATTATCATGTATTACCCTGGATCAGCAGCATTAGAATTACTTGGCAGCTTGTTAGAATGTAAATTCTTAAGGGGTTTACAAGCCCCCACTGCTAGCTGAGGAGCTATGGACAAGTGATGGCTTCAGAGGAAGAGTCTGTTTCCTTTAAGAATAGGGCCCCNACCAATGAGTATATTGGCAGCACAAATTGGACTTACATAAAAGAGGTCATGAAATATGTATAGTTGTAGGGTAGATTTGAGAGGAGGTGGTGGAGGAATGGGGAATGAGTAGGATTGATGGGAATGTCTTTCTGACAATATGTTGCTCTGATTGGTTGATAAATAAAGCTGTTTGGCCAATGGTGAGGCAGAATAAGGTTAGGCGGGAGATTCGAAGGAGAAGGAGAAAAGCAGAGCAGGGGGACGCCATTCTGCTATCTAGAGAACAGCATGTAACGGCACACAGGTAAAGCCACAGAAAACGTGGCGACAGATTTATAAAGATGGGTTGATTTGGGATGTGGGAGCTAGCTAGCAAGAAGCCTGCCACGGCCATGGTTTGAAGATAANATAAGCCTCTGTGTTTACTTGGGTCAAAGCAGCTGTGGGAGCTGGGCGGGATTGGACAAACTTTTGACGACATAGGATTAAAATAGCTTGTGTGAAATTCCCAAAGAATTTATAAGAGTATTACATTGAAGAAAGAAGCTGGGTGTGGTGGATTGTGCCTTTAATCCCAGAATTTAGGAGGCAGAAGCAGGTAGACTTCTGTGAGTTCGAAGCCAGCCTAGTCTCCTTAGTGAGTTCCAGGACATCCAGAGCTATACAGAGAACTTGTCTTAAAAAACAAAAAAATAACAACTACAAGAAAAAACAAAATATCACATTCTTGGGTTTCTCTTGAACTAATTCCAAAACTCTACAGCGTGAGGTCCAGCAGTTTGTGTTTAACAAGCCTTCCAGGTATTTCTGATCTACTCTGACACTTGTGAACCATAAAATAGAGCAGTAGATACTGAACTGTATCTTGGAAGATACAGTAACTGAAGAGCTTGGACACAGCCTTCAATCTGGTGGGGATGAGTGTACACATTAGAATCACCCATGAGCCCACTAGGTTAGCAGGACAACTGAACTGGAACTTCTGGGGCTGAGACTCAGGCATTAAGCTAGTTCTGGTGGTACCAAAGTACAGTCAGGTCCAAGAACCACCTGTCTTGTCTAACCTCTGTTAATAAGAAAACCAAAAAAGAGATGAGTTGTTCAAGATCAAGGAGCAAGTACAGGTGAGAATGTCATCTCTTGAATCTGTCCCAAGATGTCTTTATACTGCTTTAAACACCCGCTCAATTTCTAAATAATTTGCCTAAAGGTAATTGTTCATATATAAGTGCCTGACTTGTAGAAGAAAATTAGATACCAGACAATGTGATAAATGATTCAGCTTTCCTTTATGTTAAGTCTTTTATAGTTTAGAAAATTAGTGGGTTTTTTGTTTGTTTTTGTTTATTTGTTTACTTTTATTGTTTCTTTGTGGATTTCACATCTTGCCTTCCAACTGATCTCCCCATCTCCTTGAATCTGCCCTCTGCTGCCCTTGCAACCTCCCACCCCTAATCAAAACCAAACTTAAAAGAAAAACCAAAACCCAAATAAAACAAAAACAAATAAAAAATTAAAAATAAAAAAGAAGAATATTTTCGTGGGGGCTGTAGTGTGGCCTGTTGAGTCACACAGTTTACTCTTTAGTTCATTCATCTTTACTTGCATGTTCCCTGCCAAGAGTCATTGATCTGGCTCGAGGTCTCTGGTTTCTGCTATACCACCAATAATGGGCTCTCACTGGAACTCCTCTTGGATATCCTGTTGTCCTGTGTCATGGAGATCCTGCTGCTTTGGATCTGTAGGTTCATCTCCTTCACATGCTCCAAAAGTTCACAGATTTGGTGGATGTTGGGGTGGGCCAATTCATAGCCTTGGTTCTGGGTCTGGATGGTAGCTGGGTTGGTCAGCTAGCTAGCTTTTCCTCATCTTCACTACCTGGGAGAGCTCTCCAGAACTGCTTTGGCTAGCTCATGCAATGCAGCCTGCAGCAAGAAGCAGACCATTTCTTCTGCCCTCAGGCCCTCAGGTCCCCCTCACACACATTGCCAGGACCAGCTCTACTGTTTTGCCCAGGCAAGGTGCCCTCTCTCCTGACTGCTGTTGGCGGAATAGGGGGGTCAGCTCTCCTGCTCTTACNCCCTCAGGGCTGACTCACCTGTGCCTCTGGCAACAGAGTCATCCACGTGGCCGCTGGTGGCAACATGGGCTAGGGACATCAACACAGAACCTGGTTGTGGCAGGAACATGGACCCAGACAGCAGCCTGGGCCAGGTAGTCACCGGGGCCCCACGTGGCTGTGCAGGTCACCCAGTTTGGCATGACCCCGTAGGAGTGTGGCACTTGGGCACCAACATGGCACCAAGTGGCTGCCCAGACCACAGACCCCTGCATGCCCCCCCCCAACAACAGGAGCCACAGATATCAACACAGGTTCCCTCGGCTGCTTCAGGGCCACAGATCAAGACCTAGCCCTTAGTCATAGGCCAGGTCCAGACTTCCTTGGACTCGGGTGGCCAGCTGGCCATTCATGTCAGTCTGTTCCTCACCACCCTCACCTCTCCAGATCCACCTCTCTCCTCAGCCCACAAACCATTCTACCTCTCCCTCTCTTTCATCTCCCCACCCTGTACTCTCTCACCATAATGGTGCCCAACCACCCAGCATCAGGGCTCTAGGTTGGGTCACAGGTGGTGCTTGGTTGAGTACTGCCTGTCCCAGCCACAAGGAATGGTGTGAAGCTGTTGGCTTTCATCCCTCCTGTGTCCAGGCCTCAAGACCTCGAGCAGTACTTGATATGGTGATACCTGATCCTGGTTGATTGTGACCCCCAGAGACCAAAAAGTCTGGAGGAGGGCATCTGTGTTCACTGTCCATTCAGACCCAGGTGGGGCCTGAGGTCCTGGTTGATTGTGGGAAAATTAGTGTTTTTTATGAGGGCTTTTAAAAGGACTTTGAACACTAGTGGAAAACATGTAGATCTGGATAAATGGTATTTCTTTGTGTAAAAGTAATACAAACTTTTTCAGACTCTAGGTGGAGCTCTTTCACATACACACAAGTATATAATTTTGTTTATAATTTTGAGATCCTGTTCTTTCTTTTTTAAATAGAGCTGTTTGGAGATCTTTAGAAGCCTCTAAACACTTAAGAATATTTTCAGCATTTCTCAGTTCTCCCTTTCTGTTTGTTCCATTGCCACATAATTAGAAACTTATTTTCATTTCATTACTGGGCTGAATTCAGTCATTTTCAAATTCATCATAAATTTGTGTTATTATCTCATGAAAATTAGTGAATATAGGGTATATTTCCCATGTATTTGTTTGTGATAAGCCTCAATGTTAAGATGGAATCACTACAAAATGGGTCTTCCTTTATGAATGGTGTCAGCAGAGAAAGCACCAGAGTATAATGTCATTGTTGCTTTGGTATTAATTCTCCCTTCAGCTATTTTTACCCCTTGTAAACAAAGGAGCATTAATAGCTGTGCTCCTGTGACACAAATGAATGTTTTGCTACAACTTTTTTTCTCTTCCCATTTTCCTAGATCAGTGTTCTCTCTTCTGTTAGGATGACACTTAGAGCAGAAGTTCCAGAAGATGAGGCATGCTACTTTTAGATAGTATGAGCCATTGATGTGGTTCCTCAACCAGCATCATTGGTGTCACTTGATTCTCAGAACTATGCTAGGGGTGGGGCCAAAAATCTTTTGGGTACCAGTGGCACAGGCTGTTCTGAAAAACTGTTTTCAGAACAGTGAAATACTGAAACTTGTTTCTTCTGCGTAGTTGGTTATGCTCTTTTGGGGTTTGTCCAGTGCTTTTCAAGTCACCTGGTGATTTTGTTAAAAGCCAAGAGTATTCAATAAATTTTCCATGAAGCCTCATAACAAGCTCCCAAGCAATGTGAAATCTATTTGTCCATGATCATGTTTTGAGTGATGATAATACTAACCAGGCAGTAACATTTGGTGAGACTTGTGCCACTGGCTATTTATAAAAGTAATCTATCATTTGTGAGTGTATACCTTTGGTTTAGTGAGCCTAAAGTCAATGTGCTTTTTAATTACAGTGTTATATTTCTGAGACAGTTTAAAGAGACAGAAAAAAAGAGGTGTTTGAGCTGGGACACAGCAAGGGGCATACTCTGTCAGGAAGTTGAGCCACCTACCCATGGATAAAAAATGGCTGCACCCTTTATAGGGGGTAAGGTGAGGCATGGAAATGATTGTAACTCATAGCCCTTCTGCAGCCTTTTCTTGGCCTTCTCTGGCCCCAAGGGAAGCTGGGAAGTGTAGTTTTTAGCAGGAAACTATTATTCCAAGCNTAAAGGGATCTAGAAAAGGGTAGGGCAGGGACAAAGATTGTTTTTTAGTTATTTCCTGTTGAGGAGGGCTGTTGTCAGAGGGGATGGTTCTGGGTCCATTGAAAAGGAGTGTTAATTCTACTAGGCAAGAATAAGATTACTACCTCAACTTTTAAGCCAAATTTGGAGCAAGCTTTATTAAATACTGGCCAGGATGATGGACACAATTCAGGTCCACACCCAGGATTTTCAGAGAATGGCCACAAATTATGTTAGTCCCATGCTTATGAAGGCAAAACCCACAAAGCTACATACTTCCTGACTTTGTCCAACCATAGGCAAGCATAAGTCCTGATGTACTTCTTGTCCATGTACCTCCCACCTACCTGTGACCAAGCACATTCAGTGCAGTTGAGACAACAGAAGTGAAGACATGTGGCTTGTTATCTTACATGAACAACAGCCCCAGCATTCCAGGAAGTTATCTGTCCTTGGGGAAGTGGGGCTTACAGGTTAGAGACATTTTTGTTTTATAGATCTCTTAAACACTGTAATTAAAACAAAGTATAATTAGCCCTTACATTCACCTCTTGAGTGCATTCTAAGTCAAATCCTTGACTCTGTGTTGGATATCTGTTCATATTGGGATCTAATAACCATCAACTTAATGGGACCTAGATGGGAATTTATACATCTTGTTAAAGCATTAGGGATGTAAGGACCAACAGTAATTAGCATAAAAAGAAGAGCCAAAGGCCCTGTGAAGGCTGACATCAGTGTTACTATAAGAATGGGAACTAGTCATTTATTTCATCTCAGGTCCCCATTTTTGTCTGCAATTTTTTTTAATACAGCCAAATTATCTCTAATGATTCTCAAGTGGCTTTGTATATAAACAATAATTTTCCCTTAAANCCACACATTACCTCCTTGTTCCACATAGAGTTAAGTGCCCTATCATATTGCAGGGCTATTTCAGCTAATGAATCTACCTGTTGATAGATCTGAGTCTATTTGTTTTTAACAAGTACCTTTCCTGGTATGACAATAGGCACTATAGGTAGCCATTCTGTACCCTATGCAAGGGAGTTTCCTTTTGACCTTACATTANAGCCTTTTGGGGTGATGTACTCTTCTGTAACTAACTTCTTGCTAAAATTAGGACATTGTTGTCAGGGCCCAGGAAGGCTGGAGAGGATTCAGGCAATGGGGCATTCATCAGAAGCATCTGGTTTGCTGACCCAGCCGAAAAGACAGGAAGCAGTTACATTGGCTGGACTGGTCCACATTAGCTTTCAGCAAGTCCAAGGCTCACAGTCATTTGGAGCAGGTTGTAGTCAGCAGCTGATTCCTGGATGATGTCTGTCAGCCAAGTGGAAATCTACTGAGAAAGATATAGACTAAGGAGAGAAGTTAAAGTTTAGTAAATTAGAGAAAAATCTTATATTTGGAACTTTCAGGCCCATAATCCTTGTAGTTGGGGGAGGGGAGGAGTCCCAAGACCAGGGCTCAGAGAGATCACACCCTCAAGAATAGGTAGGTATGGAAACTTAGGCTGTACTTAGGCTGTACTTATATGGAGTCTGTTTGAACTGTAAGCGGTGGATCCAAGTCTTATGACTCCCTTGACTCCCTGAAGCTTACATGAATTTCAGTTTACAAAAAGAGATAAAATTTTTAGATATATTAGCATTACCACTGTTTGTAGTCTTTACTGAAATCCACATTGTAGAAAAAGCAAGCAACATGTGTCTGTAAAATAGCTGGAGTAGACTCATGCCTTTGAGTCATAGCAAAAACTATGGCTTTGGGTGAAGAAGCATGAACATTCTTGTCTCTGTCCAGAGAGCTGGATACACACACACACACACACACACACACACACACACACACACACACACACATATATACATATGTATCACATATATATGATAGAGATTTTATAGTCCAATGAGAAGTACCTTTAAGTCTATACTTAGAAGACAACCAAACAAAATTTGAAATCTCTAGCTTATGACTAATAATAGTAGTCAGTACTTTACCAGATTATAAGAACTCCATTGATCCATCTTAAAACTCTGAATTTTTGAAATCTTAGTGTAGCAATAGCATAGAGGAGGGGCAAAATCTGAAACACTTTATTATCTTAAATGAATTTCTTATACCTTTTCAACTTGCATTTACATAATTTAAAACACTTCATTAGACCCTCAGAACTTGCATAGCTTTAAATCTTTTTCTTTCCATCTAGTCGTTTACCAGTGACACAAGTGGTTATTACTGAGAAAAATCATTGCAAATTAAGTTTTTTAAATAAAGGAACAGTAAAAAGCTACATCTGAAACCTGTTTATCCTAGAAGCCTGTTAACTAGGCAAACCTGTCTACCTTTCTCAACAAGAGACCTAGTAGCTCTGAAAAAAACAAAGCTTGACCTTTGTATATGAAATGAACTAACAAGATGGCTGCAGCCTTGGGGAAGGAGCTGATTGCCAGCTGCTGCCAAACTGAGAGAGTTACAGTTACAGCTACAGTTAGCCTAGCTGTTAATGCCATCAGATATCGGAGAAGGATAAATTGTAGCAAGAAGTATAATCCAAATGGCCTATGTATCAATTTAAATGACAGAGACTTACCCACTACCTAGACATTTACCCTAGGTTCCTGTGATCTGGATGGCTTCACTGGGGCAGTGGTTATAGGTCTTCAGCTGTCATAGAGGACAACATTTAATCTTCAGCTACCACACAGAGTAGCTTTGGCTTTTGGCTGTCAGACCCAGGTCTGAGAGATTTTCCTGCAGAGGAGGAACTTGGGGACTGATCTTACTTTGACCAGGCAGAAAAGGGCAGTCAGCCCAATAGTGTCCACAGCTTGGGCAGAGCCCTGGCATCAGATAAGGCATGGAGAAGTTTTTCCCAGAGGTTAGTATTACTACAATTCAGGTGGAGTTATCATGCCCTGTCTATCTTGTTTGGAGACCTTAAGGTTCCCACTAGGAAGGGGCATTAGTTTCTATAATGGGAAGCTTTTTATTAAAGATTTTAAATGTCACATTCAGCAGATCTCTGAAGAGTTTGAGGACCATAATCTATTAATTATTAAACTTTGCATCTTTTTAGTTACTTGCTCTAGACTTAACCTTGAAAACATATACAGGAGGCTAAATAAAATTTGTCTCTATAAATGAATCACATTTTAACTTAGCATGACTATAAGCATAGTTCTGAACACATTAAAAGTTAATCATTTATGAGGTGACTGATCTGCTGTGGGATAGCTTTCTGTATGTTGTGAATATGTGTTGCTCTGACTGGTTGATAAATAAAGCTGCATTGGCCTATGGCAAGGCAGCTTAGAGGCAGGCAGGAAATCAAAGCAGATAAACAGAGGAAAAAAAGGAGAGTAGGGGGAGATGCCTAGCCACTGCCCAAGGATCAGCAAGATGCCAACAGATTGGTAATCCCATGGCCATGTGGCAAAGCATAGATTAATAGAAATGGGTTAATTTAAGATGAAAGAGCTAGCTAGTAAGAAGCCTGCCATAGGCCATACAGTTTATAAATAATATTAAACCTCTGAGTGATTATTTTATAAGCAGCTGCAGGACCATGGGGTCAGGGGAGACTGTGGGGCTGGGCAGGACTGGAGAAACCTGCACTACACTGGTCATTAATTTGCATGTCTTAATCATATTTAACAGTCATAACAAGTTAGTAGCTTTTATAAGACCAGGACTTATGTCTGTTAAGTTTGAGTCCTACAAAAATTANGATTTCTGAATTGAAGCTATTTTAGTATCAAAATAAAACTTTAAATAAAAAATGAGGACAATGCAACTTTACTTTCTTCGTCCTTTTATAGTGTGCCATTACAGACACAGTCGTTGTGTGACTCAGTTTATCAAAATAGCTCAAACAAAGTTAACAAAGACAAAGAGGTTAGACATATATTCTTAAGTTAATCTCTGTTAGCCTGAGTAGATTTTAGGTAAGGAGAGGCCCTTTGCCAGACTGCTTAGGTCATTGTCTTGCTGCATCATAAGATAGGAATATCCCAGTTTTTGGTGTTTAATGTTTGGTGCTCATAGCTGTGGCCCTAACTCTTTAGCCTTTTATTTATTTTTTAAGATTATATATTAATAAATACATCATAATAAAAATATTTTATAAACTTAAAATGTCCCATAGCCTTATAAATTTAAATATTTTGAAAGCTGTTACTTAAAAAATATCCAGTTATTTTAATTTAAATTTTCTGTAAAACTCCAAAATTTTCTTTTAAAGAAGTTTAAAAATCTCTCAACTATGTGCTCCTGCAATATCAAAAATAAAGTACTCATTTCTACTTCAAGAGAGAAAAAACAGGGCACAACCTTAATCGGAACAAGACAAAACCAAACTCCCACAATGCCAGCAACTCAATGCTCAACATCTGGGATCACTCACAATCCTCTGGGTTACTTCTCTGGGCTCACCCTTGGCAGCACACACAGCCTGTCTTCTAGGCCTTAGCCAGCTCCATTTCATTGTGGCTGGTGTTTCTGGTGGCTGTCACATAGCACCAGCATCTCCAAAACTGCTGGGATCCTCCATTGCAACTGTGCTTTCTTTAGGAACTCTAGCCCTTGCCACACAATGCCAAGCCTCAGCTGCTTTCCATGACCCCTTCATGCCTTTAAAACCAATACCACCTGTGAGACTCTTATATTACAAAGTTCAGCTCCCAGTATGAGGTACATTTTTTGTAAAATTTGTATAAATGCATGAAGGTGCAGCTTTAATACCTTATTAAACAAGAATTGTTTTTAAATCCCATCGTTCATAAACTTTGTTTTAATGACTTTGTTTTCAAGATAGGAATTCTCATACAAAAATCCATCTTAATCAAAATATCCTGCAGACCTGTTGTTGCCTCCTTGTTTGGTTTATACCATGTGGTCACCTTTAATCAAGATGGTGGTGAAGCCACATGATATCCCTCCTCTCCAACCCTAGCAAAGATGGCTGCCAGCTATGTGGATGCCTCCATCCTGATGGTGGACAGAAGCTAAGATGGTGTCACAACACATGGTTCCTTTAAAGATTACCTATATATAGACTTTTAACTATCACCTCCTGTTACAACTTATAAGCCAACTTTTTTTGTTACAGATATTACTGATGTGTAACCATATCCAATAAATGTACAAATCTTGAGGTACAGAAAGTTCACTCAATAGTCTTACAAATCTTGAGGTAAGGTTTATATCTTAGCAAAAGTTTTAGGTAGTTAAATGAAATCAATAGTACAATTTTTAGCTGATCTGCTTTGCTTCTTTTCCCTGTCAAAGATTCAGGTGGATCACCTGACACAGGACATAGAAGAAACTTTAAAATAAAGCTTGGGCCTAGAGAAGGGAGAGCCATAACCAAACTCTAGAGCCAGCTTTTCGATAAAATAGAATAGCATAAAACAACCTTAATGTTACCCACAACCTAAAGACGTGAATCCCTGCTAACCTGAATCCAGTGACCAGAAAGCTCAGAGATAAATTCTGAACACTGGTCATCAAAGCAGTTATGGCAAGCAGTGTTAGCTGTGGTGGCTGGGAGCTGGGAGCAGTAGACTTATCAAAAAACAACTAAACACAAAACACAGAAATTTCACACACTCAAAGGAGATTATTCAGAAACAAAACATGCAGTGGCTACCATGTCATATTCATACATTCGACCAATCTTGAGCCATATCAGTCTGGGCTCCCATGTTTGCAACAAAACTTACAGACACACCAGAAAACACAGACCCATCCATACACACAAAACACAAACTTTTAAACAACCAGAACCAGGCAAGCAGGTGATGTCTCACTTCTTGACCTGGGTGGGAGAGTATTTGGGTCCCATTGAGCCTATCCGTGTCCCAGATCAGGATCCCACAGAACAGAACCAGCTATGACTTACCAGGGGAGGCCTCTATAGTTGCTTGCTGCTTTTCTCAGCATGGCGGTTCACTCTGATAGTCTGTGAAACCGAAAGCATGCCTCAGATCCTTGGACCATCTCAAGGTGTCCACTTCTTCAGGCTCAGAGACCTAGAGTGAAGGTCTGGCTTTAGAATTTGGGTGGGTGGTCTGATCTCACTGGGGCCTCCAGAAAATGTTAATCCCACCAGGCAAGAATAAGACCACTATCACAATTTTTGAGTCAAGCTTTATTAAATACTGGCCAGGATGATGGACACTGGCCAGGTCCATACTCAGGATTCCCAGAGAATGGGGTTAAATTACATAAGTCAGATGCTTATGAAGGCACAACCCACAAGTTTACATACCTCCCACCTTTTTCCAATCATAGGCAAGCATACATTCTGACATACTTACTGTCTACATATCTCCTACCTACATGTGATCAAGCACATACTGTGCAGTTGGGACAATCAACCTTGTTTACTGAAGTGAAAACACATGGCTTGTTATCTTACTTGAACAGCTCCAGCATTCCAGGAGTTATCTGTTCTTGGGCAAGTGGGCTTACAGGTTAGAGGCATTTTTGATTTATAAATCTCTTAAGCACAGCAACAAAAACTTAAAACATAACTTTAGCCCCCACAGGGGTCCTCTGGTAACTTAGCAGAAGGAGAGTTTTAACTTGATCTGCTGGGGTGAATCATGCAATTGCTGTCCTGAGAGTTTTGAAAAGTAATTATTAGAGGGCTATAAGCAGATAATTTGGTTACCAAATAAAACAGAGATTGCCCAGGAAGGTGGAGGGAGGGGAGGAATAGAAGCAGGAGAGATAGAGTGAGCCAGAAAGAGGAAGTGGGTGTAGAGTTGATTCTGGGTGACAATGACTAGTCCCACTCAGGGACATTGTACCAAAATGAGTTAGCAGTAGCTGCAGGGAGATACAGAGCATTGAAGGAAGGGGATAGGGGAAAATAGAAGACTAATGTAATGAATTGTATTTGGCCTGGGGTGAAGGGCATGAAGTTCCCTTGCTATCCAGTTTCTCAAAAGCATCTAAAAGGTCTTTTTGTAGATGTATGAGGGAAAAATGGAATAAATGGAGATATTGTAGGGTGACAGCCATTGGGTGTAGGGGAAGCTCAGTAAGTAAAATATTTCAAAGGCATGGTAGGAACATAAGGATGAGGATAGTTAGGCAGAATGAAGTAACCAAAGGGAGGAGCCAAGGAGGAGGTCAGGGAGGAGCCAAGAAGGAGGGGACCAGAAGGTTTGTGGTTGAATTTTTGTCTGGTCCCTATGTCTTTAGGCCCCATCTCAAAACAGTTAGGATTTGTTGGTGTGAAAGCAACAATGTTCGTGGAGGAGAGTGCAAATTCTATCCTTAATGGTAGTTAGATCCAGTCTTGGAGTACTGCAGCAGCCAAAAACATGATGACAGTCATAACCATGGACTCCTTGCTATTTATTTGGTCATCTATCCAATTAGATCAAAATGTGCATGCTTCATTTGGTCATAGTAGTGACTTGGACTTTGTCAAGTCTCTGATAAAGTGTGAACTGATGAACATGCAGTCATTCATTCCACAAGTGTACAGTGTCTACTGTGGGTCAGGCAGTATTAAGAAACATAGATATACAGANAAGGAATATAGTTTTTGTCCTTACAGACTGGCTGGCTAGACAAAGAATATGAGTCCATGATAACACAGAGGTTTTGAGCCAGAGGACCTTGGGAGCTGTATAAAGTACTTTACTCTTCTTGGAAACAAACATCATCCAGGATCCCTTGTCAACGCCAAGTGACCTCAATTCTAGTACTGTGACATTTTACATGCCTCATATCATATTAGCATGTCTGGTTTTGCTGATGTTTATGTCATTCTGTCAGACACAGGGCTAAGTGATCTCTGACTGTGGAGACTAAATGCAGGATTTGGATGCTTGAATGGTATTCATGCTCTCACTGCAAGGTGGTTGGGCTACTCTGTGGTTTTCTTTGAAGTTTTCCTTTACAATGGAAATGCATACTAAGATTATATAGCAATTTAGCATTTGCCCCCTTGCCATGGATCCCACCTCTCTCCCGATCATAGTCAAACAATTGCCCAATGATGCTCACAGATGCAACTCAAAAACTGAGAGGACAAGCCCCTTTTGCTAAGGAATTTTGGATTTTTGTTTTTAATGATTCAGACAATTTCATTTGATCCATCCATCAAAATACTACATGGTAATTCTTAGGACTCTCATGACTTTTTTTTCTACCTCTTAATGGAAGTACATCAATATATTATCTCGAATTTCATCCAGGCATCTAATTCATTCCTCCTGGGTCCTCAACTAAGAAGTCCAATAAGCATCATTTTTATATTATTCTTGAAATAGTTGATTCCAACTCAAGAAGACATGGCACACCCTAAACATGTCCTCCTCTTAACACACATATATACACATTTAGAAACATATAATGACATAAATATTTTGGACATTGTATTTTATGGATTTCAAATACATAGAAATTGAGTGCATAACATGCTGAATGGCTCACATATACTTTCATAGTTGTAATGTTTCTCTACATTCATCTCACAAATAAAGACACCTATTTCCTCCCCCTCTGATTTGAATAAACTGGCTGTAAGAGACATGGGAAGACTATTGGAGATATTTGAATATAGCCAGGATATTAAAGAACATTAAGGACTTAGTATTAAATTTGATAGATGTGATAATAATATCATCATTATATGGGAACAAATAGCTTTACTTTTTACAGCTTTTTCCAGAAGTGTTGGATGTAATGTAATAGTGTCCATAATTTTAATTTAAAATATTTCAGACAATCCTAAAAATCCAATGGGAAGATAGTTGGGTGGAAAGTATAAAAGGGATATATTATAATTTGTCAGAAAATAATGAGTTTAAAATATCTTGATAGATTCTAAATAACAATTGTCATGTAATATATAAAACAGAGTATGTCATCCTTCCTGGGCTCCATGCCATCCCTGAATTTTATTCTATCACATTCCCCACCCTAATTGTTGTTATACTTTAAAATAGTAGTTATTTATATATCTTGATGCAGACTTCTAGAAACAGTTTGTCAAAATGTTCTCTTTGCTATTCCATCAACATATCCCCAATCCAAAAATCACTGTCAAATCTGATACATCAGAATGTCCAACAAAGAACAAAAACATGAGTAGTGAATAGGAACTATGGAAAGATCACTAGCTATCACCAAGGGAAGCTTTATTAATATAATTTAGATGTATTTCTAGGGTAGAAATTATGTATAGTATATACATAAAGGTATAGTAGGGCCCGTTCTCATGGCTACTGAGTTATTTTAAAATACATTGATATTAATTGTTGCATCAAACCAAGAGACCCAATGAATCCAACAAAGAGGAAGAGCTGAGACAATTTAAGTATCCCTTAGGAAAATNTAGAGTGGATAACAAAATTCTGGTGCTGTAGGGGAAGTATTAGGTGGATGATTGTGGACTTATCACTGCTATTTTTGGATAGTTGAGGATGGCAAATGCACAATTTCTGGTGTATGCTTTAAGTGATGGGAAAATGGGCAGTGAAGGTGAAACATTTGTGAGATGAACCAGAGTTTCATTTTGGGACCAGTTTCCAGTCCTTTAAATTCAGAATTTGTCATTTGTCTTTCCTACCAGTGGAGCTACTTAGGAACACTACAGAAGGACTTTTCTGTGTGTGTCATTTTAAAAGACACATTTGGAAAGTGTTTTACTCATTCCATACTGGCCCCTTCCAAGATGAAAGTTATTTAGCAAAGGTGAGCCACCCCACCCCCATCTCCATGGCTCCAGTCTGTAGTGAGTGACTCTAGGGCCAGTTGACATACACAATGCCATTTGTGTTAACACCAAATAGCCAGTGCTTTGTCCAGAGTGTGTCTGCCCATCTAGTTTTACCTGTTTCTATGACATCTAGAGCACTCTCATGA
>LZPO01076283.1:50499-61089 GCA_001675575.1 Neotoma lepida
ACACCAAGAAAGCAGCCCAAACACTCAACCTTCTGAACTTTGATCTTAGATCTTCTAGCCTCTAGAAGTGTGAAGAACACATTTCTTTAGTTTCCAAGCCACCTTGTCTAGGGTGTGCTGTTACAGCAGCCTGAAAGGACTAAGAGAATCATCGTCTTAAGAAAGAAATTATGAATCTTATAAGACGTACCAAAATAAACACAGTCTAGCTGGAGAGCCCATGCTGGTGATCCTTCCTCCAACCCGGCTGTGAATTAGAGGAAGCTAAAACACTCTCAGCAATAAAACTATGCAATACTAGAATGTGTTGCAAAACAAAACATTAAGAGTGAGTGTCTTTTAGTTTTTTAACTGACCAAAGAAGTACTACAAAGTAAGAATGGACCTGGCCTCGCCAAAACCCAAGTCCACCTTTTAAAATAAAGATTCCTCAAATGAAATCCAGGGAACAAAGAAATTAGCCAGACACTGNATAAATGTTTGGTGAATGGATGGATGAATTATTGATGCATGATTAGATAAATAAATGGATGGATAGATACCAGTGTATTTCATAGAGAGCATGGAATGACCCAAAAAAGTGAGGCCTGGGAAGATGTCTCAGCAATTAATTGTGCTTACGGCTCTTCCATATGACCCAAGTTCAGTTCATAGCGTCCATGTCAGGAGGCTCACAGCTGCTATAACACCAGCTCCAGGCGACTTAGAGCTCTCTTCTGACACCCACACACAGTTGGCATATATTCACATACATACACATGAAGGAAAAAAAGTAGAAAGAATTTGGAATCATTTGGACCAAGGTAAATCCAGCNCTCCTATTTATAAACCCCAAAAGGATTGTTTCCAGGGGGTGTGGTTTGAATCTGGAATGTCCTCCCCAGAGGTTCATGGGTTTGAACATTTGGTGCCAGCTGTTTGAGAAAGTTGTGAAACCTTAGGAGGTGGGGCTTTGCCAGAGCAAGTGGCTCACCAGAGATAGGCCTTGAAGTCCATTCTCGGCTTCCTGACTGTGGAAACATTGTGTCTAGCCGGCCTTCCTGTTCTGGAGGACTATGCCTTCCCCACCTCTATGGACCTCATACCACCAAACCATAAGGCAAGCAAAGGCAAGTAAGGCAAGGAACTTACCTTCCTCAAGTTCCTTCTTTTCAGGTATATTGTCACAGCCATGGGAAAAGTAACTAGTACACTGAGTACCTCCATCAGAGGCATGGTTCTGAGCCTTGGATGTACATCAGGATCCCCTAGGGATCTCCTAAAGATTAGTACCTCTTGAACCTCATCTTAATTGAATCTGAGTCCTTGGGAGTGAAGACTTGATGGACACGGAACTGTTCAGTGACAGAGGCTGGGAGCCATCGTATAAAGGCAACTGGAAACGGCACAGTAAATCACAGAACTAGAGCCCTCACTGGCTTTTCAGATGCAAGAGCAGTAATAGCCTCATTATTCCCAAAGCCAACCTCTTTCAGGTCTTTCCTTACTTGCTGATTGTAGTAGGTTAACTAATACAGACCTCCTAGAATGAGAGAAGCTCACTAAACTGAATCATTGTCGTAAGTGAGACCCCGCCTGTTATTCATCAAATTCTGAATGTCTGCCCTCTACATTCCTGACTGTGCTGAGTGTTACAGGACACAGTAATCAAACTGAGGCTCCATGTCCTCCTCTCTGCCCTACAGAAACTAAGAAAGGCAGATCAGGAGACATTTGAAGTAAGGTACTGTATTGATGATAATATATTTTCTCTTTTGTCTGATTTCTTTTCTGAAATAGAAAACATTTGGGGGGAAATGTTCAGAAATGGGGATCTTCTGCACTGGCTTGGATTTTGATCTTCGGATACGGGAAGGTAACTAGTAATGCTTCTCGAATGTTTGTAGATCTGGCTAAGGAACAATCCAAGGCGCTAACTCAGGATTCTCTACAGATGCAGTCATAGTTTCTGGAGCAAATCTCATTTTCCATATGAAATATCATCTCCTCCAGGAAAGTGGTGCAAGCTCAGGGAGGTAGAATGGGAACAGAAGAACAGGGCCGATTCCAAAGGAGATCTGCCTACCAGATCCTCAGGGGCCACTAGTTTCTAAATGAACCACCTGGTCCGTGTAACGGGAAATAAATCTTTTCCTGGGTTCTTTGAGCATTAGTCCCGTGGAGAGTGATTCTAAGATGCAAAAAGAAGGAAATTCAAATCATAAGAGAATAAACAACAGTAATTCCTTCTCTTTCAGCACGAAGGACTTAGTTTATTCTAAGATTTTTCCAACCACCCTGATTCTGAAGCAGCTCTGTGGCAGACACTAAAACTGCATCCATTTGGAGCCAGACCCCCACTGTTTTGGTATTGCACAGATTCCCTAATATGATCCATCATGTCGTTTATGGAACAAGCGAACAGGGAGCTGTGGGAACTGGAAGCGGGTTTATCANCACCACAAGGAAGTCTGAACAGTCTCTAATATCTGAAGTGAGCTGGAAAACAAAGGCTGATTCTTTTTTTACAAATAGGTGGGCAAATGACTTACAGTGGCTATGATGAGCTGAAATTCTAGCTCTCATATTTCAAGCTATTCCCAACACTGAGCCATGGGCATTACTCTGTAATAGTGTGTTACTAAGTGTTTTGTGGGGTTGGGAAAAGGGGGTTTTATGTTTAAGTCTCAACACTAGTAACTGAATCATCAATAACAGAAAGAAAGTTTTCCAAATAATGACATATCTTAAAAATATGGTTCTCACGAAAAACTATCATTACTTCTATAACAGGAAGACAGACAAATGGCTGGCTAACTCCCTACTCTGCTAAGTGGGAAGAACTAATAAGAGAATACCAGCAATCTGCTAAGGAACATAGAAAGCCTTTTTTATTTTCCAAAAAAAAAAAAAATACTTTTGCATTTATGTCTGTATGGGCCATGCTTGATCACATTTCTTGTATAATTAGCAAGAGTATTTCTGTGGCTTGGAAGCCAGAGATAAAATTAATATATTGGTTGATACCCACAACAGTCTCTCAGGTGTCATCATTGAGAATTATTATTTTCAGCAGTTCATGGCTCATTTCTTTAAAATTAAAATTAGTGTTGTGGCACCCAAGGATAATTTTCCAGCTGTCTCTACAGAGAATAATATAAGGTTGGTGAGTTTAATGAATGATAGTTTACTGTCATTCAGAGTCAATGCAGTGAATGAGTTTGGATTTGGTAGGAACTGGAATCATCGCCTTACCACTGTATCTTCATTAATATAGCCACGTTAGCTGATAAATTATGCCCAGCATCTCAATTACCTTATCAAAGAAGATGATTCCTAATGACCAAGGAGGGGATAGGGAAGCAAGGAGAAATCAGGGCCAAATTAGTTGAGATGAAATTGAACTGTCTGCAGATTGGCAGTTCAGGTCTGAACTAGTTAGCAGGCAATGTCTAACTAAAATTAGCAGGAAGATGTGGAGGCAGTGTGGAAAACAAAAATAAATAGGAACTAGATTGTGAAGGTCANGAAAGGTGACAGGGAGGTGGGTGGCTCTCCAACGTCTCTAAACAAGCAACCCATACNAGCTGATGCACACAGTTTTGGAAGGTTCACAAACACACACCAGCCAGTGTGCGTGTGATCCAGACGGCTGGCAATGCTTAAGGTCTTTGTGGAGACCCTGTGGGTGAGACCCATGTGGGTACTGTGTGTTGGATTCCTTTGCTGGTAAATTCTTTCCAGACAGACCATCCCCTGCAGGTTGTTTCCTGTGCTCCCTGTCAGTTGCCTTCTGGCTGCATTGGGCCTAAAGCACTGAAAAGAAAAGAGAAGTTGGGGGAGAAAGGAAGACCCTGGAGCATTTCTGATCCANCCTCTCTGTGCTGGATAGCAGCTGTGTGAGCGAGTACATCTCCTCCTTTGTCCCCACTCCCACTGAGGGTTCAGCAGTGAGTGACCCCCATTCATGGGCTCTAACACCACTAGCTTCTATTTATCTCTCAAATGAGGATGGCCACAGCTACTGCTTCCAGACTACCTACTGGCCTCACTTGTCTCCTCAGTTTCTTAACCCATAATGACTGTTCCTCATGATAAATTTATTTTAAGTNCCTTACTTAGAATGGTTTCTTTTTGTGGATGGACTTTGGGTATCCCCTGGGTGAGGCCACAATAGAGAAGCCTCAGGAATCTGCAGGACAGACCCAATCACTCTCACTCTCATTTTAGAGAGAGAGAATGTAGATGATGATCAGGCAGCCACAGAGCCCAGGTTCACATGCCTTCACTATATTCTTCTTCTTCAAGTAACCTTGGAAGAAGAAAACTGAAGTGANACAAGGCAAACCCTGCAGGAAGAAAAACAAATGATATCCATGCCCTTCCTCTTTCCCTTCTGTCTCTGGGACACTGGAGAAAACAAGTGGATGGTGAGAAGAACCATAGGGATGGTAGCCAGGGATGGACGTGCCAGTAGCAGAAAGATAACCAAGTAAGCCAGGACTCACCTTCCCATTCAGGGAATAAGGCATTCTCACACAATCTAGAGGAAAGGAACACAGAGCAGCAGAGTAAAATGGGAAAGCAGAAGTCCCAAGCATGGCGTGGACTCCTCAGCCAAGTAGCAGAAATTTAACTTGAAAAAAGAATACTAAAATTAGCTGCATCTTCAAAGTCAAACACGTGGGAGATCTTGGGCAAGTGGAACCAGGAGGTGAAGCCACATCCTACCACCTTTGCAAAGGAGTCAATAACATTTCATGATAAACATAAAATAATATTTTTCTTTAAGACTTTCCAACATCCTTACTATCATTTCCGTCTCCTTTGGGACTGACCTCCCTCCCCCACCCCCAATTAAATCTCCTCGCTCTGTTTTTCCTGTTTTCTCCTTCATTTCAGCTCCTGCACTAAAATCTCGGGGAACATCATGGAAGAGGGGCTGGAAAGATTATGAGACAGAGGACCAGGAAGTCCACTATGAAACTGTGTCTCCTAGAAATGACCAGAAAGCTACACCCATGACACCTAACAGTATGGCTGCCTAAGCAAGACTTGAGCAATGACAACATCGATAGACATGCTAACATGGAAGGGGGTAATTTCAGGGCATCCTACCCCTAGACAAGGAACTACAGGCGATTAATTGCTGCTAAGAGAACGGAAATTAGTCTTTCCCAGAGATGAGCCCCTTAACTGGTTATCCAATGCCAAGTGATCAGCCCTAGAATGCTGTACATGCAAGCAACCCTAAACAGACTCAGCTGGCTGTATTTATATATTTATGTGTTTATATATGTGTCTTAGTTACTGTTATAATTGCTATGATGAAACACTGTGACCAAAGCAATTCTTAGAAAAAGAAATTTAATTTTCCTGTATATGGTTTAGAGGGTTATCCAGATCATCAAGGCCAGAAGCAGACAGGCATGGCATTGAAACAGTAGCTGAGAGCTTTACATCCTGATCTGAGGGCATTGGGCAGAGAGAAAATGGGCCTGGCTTGGGCTTTTGAAATCTCAGAGTCTACCTAGCCCCAGTGACACACCTTCTCCAATAAGGCCACTTCTACTCCAACAAGGCCACACTTCCTAATCCTTCCTCAGAGTTCACTAACTTGGAACTAAACATTCAAATATATGAGCCTATGGGGGCATTCTCATTCAAACTACCACAGTATATAACAATAATAATCAAAGAGAGGCCATCAATGTGAGAGAGAATAAGAGGACACACAGGAGGGGTTGTAAGGAGAAACCAGAAAGGAGGGAGGGAAATAAGGTAATTATATTTTAATTAAAATTTTAAATATTTTTTATTCATTTTACAAACCAACCACGAAGCCCTCTCTCATCCCCTCCCCCACCTCTCCCCCTCCACCCTGTATCCCTTCCTCCAACAGGATAAGTTCTCCCATGGGGGACAGCTAAGCCTGGTACGTTCAGTGGAGGCAGAACCAAGCCCCTCCCCGCTTTATCAGGGGTGAGCAAGGTAACGGGATATAGAAAGCCGATGCATGCACCAGGGATAGCTCCTGATCACACTGCCAGGGGCCCCTCAAACTGACCCAGCTACACAACTGTCTCCCGTATGCAGAGGGTCTAATTTTAAATATTTTTAAGAATTTCTTTTTTAACTTTATCTTACATGTATGGCTGCATAGATANCTGTGTGCCACTTGCATGACCATGGAGGACAAAAGAGGACTTCGGATCCCCTGGACCTGGAGTTGCAGAAAGTTGTGAGCTGCCATATGGGTGCTGGGAGTGGAACTCAAGTATTCTAGAAAAGCAGCCAGTACTCAAAGAGGCTGAGCCATCTCTCCAGCTCTAAAATATATGTTTTAAAGGCTCAAGGAAAAAGGCTATGAGTCCTGCCCCAGAGAAACATTGCAAGACATCAGGTCACCAGAAAATGAAACCATTCCATCAAGAGCAGTAGGTGGGGATGAAGGCCACACAAGCCACCAGGGGAGGAATAGAGACAAATAATAAGATTTAAATATAATCGGAAGTCACTGACATTCAGAAGGAGTCCACTGCTGCCTCTCAGGGATCATTACCATATAGCTTCCCATAATCTCCTTAAAAAGTGAAATTAAAAGTCACCCCTGCTCTCCAGCTGCCTGCCTGTTTGCTCAATGGAATGAAATCCCTCTTCCTAATGCTGCAAATGAGCTGCCGACTTCAAAAATCCCCGAGACACTCTTGGCATTTTCTTGAGGAAAGTCCTCCTCAGCCACCCTTAATTAAACCAAGGCGGCAGAGAGGCTTCTTCCCCACCTCCTTCAAAGAGCACAGTGGAACCTTCTGGATTTCCTGTGTTCAGTTCTCAGCGGCGTGGGCCAGGGGCGAGGCAATTCAGTCCACGTGGAAATCACTCATGTTAACACACTCAGGGGTGCTTTCCCCTAGCTGTGCCGGAGAACATCTGCCTCTGTGTTCTATGGCCCTGGGGAATAGAATGCGGACGCCTTCCTCCGGCATGCACTTCCTCAGCTCCTCTGAGACTCCTTTGGGAGCCTCCAAAGCTCGGAGCCCCTTGTGTCTGCCCACATAAACCACAGCCAGCGTCTGACCCAACGGACCCAAGAACCTGCCTCCAAGTCCACTCCAAAAAGACAGTTTCTGCAGTGGTGGCATCCCAGCTTTGAGCGATATCCCATCTCAGACGCTTTGGGAATCATAAAGATAGAGGAATATCTTCTGAAATTAAGTCATTTAAAGGGAAATAGTAAAATTCAAGACAGCTTGCACGTCAACAGTCAAAGTAACTACAGCCGTGAATTTGAGAGG
The DNA here is from genome assembly GCA_001675575.1 of Neotoma lepida. Taxonomy (NCBI): domain Eukaryota; kingdom Metazoa; phylum Chordata; class Mammalia; order Rodentia; family Cricetidae; genus Neotoma; species Neotoma lepida. The sequence continues at coordinate 57,774 of LZPO01076283.1, forward strand.
GCTGGAGTCTCTCCCTCCTCTAGTAACAGTACCGAATAGTGACCACGAACCACTCAGAGCTAGGGCTCCACTTGAATTCTGAGCTCCACCACCTCCTGGGTGGTTGAAGCAGCTACTTCTCTGTATTTCTACCTTCTCATCTGTAAAGGAAGGGGGGATCTATAAAATGAAAGTGCTAACCTCAAGACTATTGTAGGAATCAAATAAGTTAGCCTGTGCAAAATGCTTATGGTCTTAAAATAAGTGAAACTTGCTGTATTAGAATTCTGTTTTCTAAATATCCAAGCACAGAGCTTGTGGCGATTGCAACTCGAGTACAATGATGTTGTTATTAGTGCATTTACTAGTTTCAAGACATTCACTACTCTGCTACTAGCACTTCTGGGAGAAGGCACACTTTGAGCACATGGCCTACTGACTCGGATAACTGNGAAGCATGGTCAATGTTTTCAGCGCTCTGCTAAGGGACTGAACCAGTGTTAGTGGCAGTGGAACCCTGCTCACTTCCACTTGAACATTCAGCTTCCATACCACCCCAGTTTTGTTTTGTTTCTAAGAACTCATCTTAATAAATCCATTCCTTCAACAGATAGTAACTATTCACTCTNACTCCTGTATGTACCTGACAATCACAGACACTAGGGATATAGAAATATCTCGGCCCCTATATTGATTGTTCAATAACCTCAAAGATCAAAGTTAGCCCTTGAAGATAACAGAAGCCCGGGACAGAGTGGTTGCCCTCACATGACTAATACCACCCTCCTGAGGGAAGCACGTGCACCTCATGGTGGTTGATCTAGGGTGTCAACTTAACCGGATCAGAAGTCAACTAAAAGGCAAGCAAGCCACTGGACACTGCTGTGGGAAGGAAAGGCCCAACATAAATGTGGGTGGCACCTTCTGGTGCCAGCTCACAAAAAAAAAAAAAAATTGGAGAGGAAGCTTTGCACCTGCTTGCCCTCCTTCTCTGCTGCTGCAGTCCTTCACTGATATCAGGCCCCAGCATTGGGTTTCCAGCATGGACGGAAGACCAGCAGCTCTCCAGAGGTCCTTCAGGCCTTTAACACTACTTTAGGGCTACTTAGGCATCCAGCCTCATGGGCTAAGCAACCACCAGGTTCTCTGCTTCTCCTATGTAAGAAGATGGCCATTGTTGGACTACTCAGANCATACAGTATAAGCCAATAAATCTCCTTAGGTATATATTCATTCTATCACTGCTGTTCCTCTAGAGAACCCTAACTAATCCATCTTCTAAACATATTCATCACTAATGACCTTTTCCAGAGAAATGACGAGACCAGAATCGGAACACCAGTTGCTGTCTCTCCCACTCCTCTCCAGGGAGTTCTGGTGACAAGGCACAGTGGCAGGGGAAAGCTCACAGNTGATTGCAGCCTAGTGGATCTGGGAGCTAGATTGACTGAGTCCAGTCTACCTATGCCACCTTATTAAGGGCCTCACTACATCAAGAGCTGCAGACATAAGCAGGCTTTCCATGGCTCTTGCCTGAAGCAGGAAACAGCATTATAGGGACAAAGCAGATGTAGGGGAAATCACAGCTACTCACAGGATAACACATGCAAGAAGAAATCCTCACTCCACCTCTTCTGCACCTCCAGGAGAATGTCAGCTGTAGAATGAGGCTATCTTTCACTGGAAACCACTCAGANGCTCTGTCAAATAGGAGCTGCCAACAGCAAGATGACTTCTTTCCCCAGGATCTACCTGAGGGACAGCCTGCATCAAGTAGCCTGAAATCCGCACCTAGCTGGAAAGAAATCCACTCGGAAACAAATCATACGTAGGGATGTCCTAGTCTCCGTGTGTAACCAACCATCTCAAGACATAAGCAAATAAAAAAGAAAGCATCTTTCAAAGAACTATCAAGGAAAGAAAAAGAAACCTCTAAACTTCACATTAATCAGCAGATCATAATCTAAAATCCTGGGCTCACCATCAACTTTAAACCTAGGTCAGCATTCCAGCTCCAAACTGCCATAGCTATNTGACTTCCGGAAGATGTTAACCATTTTATGACCAGGTTACCCCAAGTGTTAAAAGTGTGGCCTGATACAGAATGCTTAATGTGGTGCCCATACATAGAGTCCTAGGCCTACACTTACAGAGAGAAGGGAGAGGGAGAGAGAGAGAGAGAAGGGGGAGGGAGGGAGGGAGGGAGAAAGACTGTTCAAATCCATCCCTAAAATTATCTTTCATTAATATAATGACCTCTAACATAAATAATACTCACATTGTGCTTCATCTCATCATTCCACTGGCTTGTGCCCATGTGANCCCATTTCTAGGATCATTAAGTGCAGCTTCTGCCTGTAACTCAGAACAAGCCTCACCAAAGACNGTCACTCTAACAGCAGTCCCCTTAATTCTCAATGAAACCCTAAACTCACTCTTTGACTAAGTCACTTAAAATTCTCTTCAATGAGGAAATCTTGGCACAGCTTCCTAGGATTTCATGACAAATGGCTAAAAAGAAAAGATGCAAAAAAGTACCTCACAGTTGTTCAGTCTCAATTTAATAATACAAGAGTATTTCTGAGGAAGAGTTGTCTTCACATAAAAATCTTTGGGGGCTGTGTATTTAAAACACAGTCACATGATAAATATTTCATTTGCATTTATCTGATAATCGGGAACAAAAGTTGCAATCCCAGGAAAGACATTTAGCACTTCTAAATGCTGAACATTTGAAAACTAGTGTTGAGGGACTAAATAAGAGTAAAATGTACCCAAGAGGAAAATTCAGAGGCTTCAAAACATCTTGTTGGAAAAATAAATAAATAATAAAATAGTAAAGAGCATCACAGTTTAAAAGACAGAGGATGGAGCAAAGATTTTAAAAAATTAATGAACTGAGATCTTTTCTCCAGAAATGCAATTTCTGTATCATTTAATCAGACTTGAGCTTTCTTAAATTGCCTTTGAAACAAGTTAATAAACAATATGTGCTTGCCTGGTTACAGCACTTTTTTTTAACAAGTAAAATGTACNCTGAGATATGTCCTTCAATAAATAAGAGCACACAAGTAGCCCCTGCAGGACTCATCTGAGGTCAGCAATGGAGACTACACGGAGGACTACACGGAGGCCAAGCTCTTTCCCAAAGGCAGGAGAATCATCTACTCTCTGCTCTGTCTCTGAACCACCTACAACTGGGATCAAAGCTCATTCCTAAGCATTAATGCCTTGCCTCTAAAGACTTTAAAACTAAACCTATGGGGACTGAGGATACAGCTCAGTGGTAAAGCTCTAGCCTATCATGTGTGAGCCCTGGGTGCCATCTCCAATACTA
>LZPO01076284.1:55577-75147 GCA_001675575.1 Neotoma lepida
CATAATTTTAGATCTTTGTGCTCAATAATGGTACAATACCAGTTGTCTTCAAATGTGTCTACACATTCAACACAATGCCATTTAGAACTCCAGTGGTCAACTTAATTGGAAATTTAATCATGTCATGTCAAATTTTCATAAAAAACAGTAATAATTTTCTACTTCAGGACATGGAATNTAATAAATGACTTGAATTGAAGATAACTATACATAAAGATAGAACAACCAAAAGATTGAGATATGAACATAAAGCAAATCAGATTTACAGAACAGAAACCCTATATGGAGATTTTTTTAAACACATGTCTAATTTATTTAATAAATTCAGGTTATAAAATTTCTTCTAATTCTTTTGGTGGTGTTTACTTCAAGCAGTATATATATATATATATATATATATATATATATCTTTAAGTCATATATATATATATGTGTGTGTGTGTGTGTGCATGCCAAACTTAAGGATAACTTTTTTCTACTGGGTCAAATGGTAAAAATGTAGCTGTTTATCCCAAATACTTCATTAAATTATTTAGAAATACTTACATACAAGAGAGGAACTCAATATAATGTTGGTGATGAAAGAGTATGTTTAGCATGCTAATAGATGTTGCCTAAAATAATTTCCTTTCTGAGTAATTGATTTTTGGTAAAATTTATAGAAATGTAGTTTGTAAATCTGATACTATGTTTCAAATAGTATTCCGAAAAGAAGTATAATGTGGTAGGTACCCCATGGTGGCTAGCATTTATTCAACTCTGATATTTCATCATGAAGCTGCTAGTAAATATGTGAGACTCTGTGAGAAATCTGGTTCATGCTGCTTTTCTCCAGACATTTGTTTGAGGTAGTAAATTTTTCTGACATAAATGCCTTCTCAATTATATGACACATTAAGGCAAATTCTGTGCACTAAGCTGCATCTACTCTTCTCTCTTTCATTAACACTGGGATTACTGAATCCAAAAACTCATAAAAATAATTCTGAAGTAACATAAATTTGGTGAAATTAAATTTATAAATTTTCATCCATATTTGAATTTATAAAACATTGTATTAATATTTTGTAGCAATATAAATTTATTAAACCACTAGTATTTTAAATAAATATTTTGGTAAATAAAAACACAGTTTTGTGCTTAATGTTTTTCATCTACCAAAGACACAAAGTATTAAAGAGTATAGCAATATGATATAGTAAAAGCAATCCAAGAGGCAAGACTTCAGGTCCAGTGTGACAATTATTGAAGACTGAAAAGAGACAAAAATCTTTTGAAGATTATATTAGATATAATTTGTAAGTAAAAAATGTGTCTCTAAAATTTTAAATGTAAAAGAACATGTAAAGGATATGACAAAAAAATTTTAAAAAGCATACTAATTCTTGAAGTGAAATAACATTAGTATTTAATTAAGTTGCAAATTGGTGTAATGTAGAATTAATTTTATCTGGAAAAAAGGAAAAATCTTCACTGAAATATTTTTGTACATTGTAATAAATGAAATGATTTGACAATTTAGATAAAGTTCTTTTAATAAAGCTAAATTAATAGAATTACTTGTGCTAGTCTTATCCATTAGTCTTTCAAACTATATTATTGTAACTTTTAAACATTTAAACATTTAAAAATCTATAGCAATATTTGTTTAAAAAACATTTTTATCATTTATTAGGACTTCCCATAAGGAATAGAAGTCTTATTTTTGTTACAGACTTATTCAATCTTAATTTATTTCAAATAAGTATAGAAATAATTTATGAATTGAATGTGCTATAACCTTCATGAACAGTATTATATTCAATCTATGACATTCCTAGCACACTTTACAATTTTATAGAATATTGGATTCAACATGTCCCTTAAAAGTCTGAAAAATCAAGAATATGTATAATTTTAGGAATTAAGCACAGTGAGTGCAAATGAGNCATTACTTTGTNCAAACTAAGGTATCAAATAGCACTTTAAATGCTCTGAGTTTAATTCTAGCCAAAACTCAGTCCTGTCTCTCTTTTGTTCCCTTTGCTTTGTTTTCTCTCATTTTCTTGTACCTTGGTAAATTTTATCAAAATTAACTATTTTTAGTTGGCCATTACATAGTGCATGTTGTACTTCTATTATTCNATTCTATTCCAGTTTTAAGCTGAAATACTTGATCTTTCCAATTTGGTTTGCTGCATTGTGATCTCAAGAGATGAATATTCACTTTTTAAAATGTATGCTTTACTGAGATTTTTAAAAATAAATATAAATATGTAAAACAACTCTTTTTTTTTTATTGGTCTGGAATCTCTACCAGATGGTACTTAGGCAGAAATCATGACTGGAGGATACATTGTCTACAGAAACCTAAATTAAAGCAAGAGGAGTGCCATCCTCTCCTCTATAGGAAAACTGTCAGAATAAACAATAGACAGATAAATAAATAAATAGATAAATAAATAAATAATAAAATAAAATAAAGAATAGTGATGTGATTCCAAACAGAAGCACAAGATGGGATATGGAAAGATGAGGTAAGAAAAATAAGTGAAGAAGGATAAGTTTAAGTCTTGTGAAGTCTTCCAAGTATAATTACCAAAGAGAAATGAACAGCCATGAGGGGACTGACTAGGATGTGCTTCACACTGAAGGAAAGATCTGGGTGTTATGAAGTTAGATTTGAAGGCCAGCAACAGCAAATGAAACAGTTTAAAGACAATTGCTTTAAAGTGGACAAGAACTAAAGGTAGGTTGAGCAAGAATGAATCTGATGAACTAAATTCACATAAATGTATCCTTCATAGAGAAAAGATTTGTAATAGGCCTTTTTTAAAATTAAAAACATTTGTTTTATTCATTTTACATACCAATCAGATTTCCCTCTCATCTCTCCTCCCTTCCCCACTACCCACCTTCTCCTCAAGCTCCCATCCCCTCCTCCTAAAGGTTAAGTCATCCCATGTGGGGACAGCAAAGCCTGGTACATTCAGTTGAGGTACGACCAAATCCCTCCTGACTGCATCAAGGGGTGAGCAAGTTTTTCCACCATAGGTAATGGCATCCAGAAAGNCAGCTCATGCACCTGATAACACAGCCAGGGGCTCCTCAAAAAGACCTAGCTACACAACTGTCTCCCATATGCAGAGGGTCTAGTCTGGTCCTATGCAGTTTTCACTGCTTTCAGTTTAAAGTGCGTGAGTTCCTATGAACTTGGTTCAGTTGTTTCTGTAGATTTCTCAATTATGATCTTGACTCCCCTTGCTCATATAATACTTCTTCCCTCTCTTCAACTGGGCTCCCAGAGCTTGGCCTGGTGCTTGGTTGTGGATCTCTGCATCTCCTTCCATCAATTATTGGATATGGCACCTTCTCAGAATATTATGAATCAATCTACCTCAAGATCAAATGATACCACTCTTGGATATAAACCCAAGGGATGCTCAATCATACCCAACAAGGACACTTGCTCAACTATGGTCATAGCAGCATTATTCATAACAGCCAAAACCTGGAAACAACCTAGATGCCCCTTAACAGAAGAATTGATAAAGAAATTGTGGTACATAAACAATGGAGTATTACCCAGCTGTACAAAACAATGACATCATGAAATTTATAGGCAAATGGATGGAACTAGAAAATATGATCCTGAGTGAGATAACCCAAACTCAGAAAGACAAACATGGTATGTACTCAGTCATAAGTGGATACTAGATGTAAAGCAAAGAATAACCACACTACAACCCACAGCTCCAGAGCAGCTAGGAAACAAGAAGAACCCTAAGATTGATCCTCTTTTTTTAATATTCCATAGAATATTGGAAAATTTCAGTTTTCAAGCAATAAATCTGTATGAGCATGCTGGAATATGTTGTTAGTATTTCCACAGAAAATATCCCAGACAGACTGAAAGGGAAAGGAAATAGTACTCACTACTGCTGCANTAAAAGAGAGGAATGCGTTGTATGATATTTTGTTTGTGTTCTGACAAATAAAGCTTGCCTGGAGATCAGAGGGCGGAGCTAGCCAATAGTTAACCATAGAGGCCAGGCAGTGGTGGCACACACTTTTATTTCTAGCACTAGGGAGGAGGAAGCAGGGAGATCAGGACTTCAAGGTCACCCTGGGATACATGAAATTGAATTAGCCTAAAAGAGAAAGAGAACCAGGTGGTGATGATGCACACCTTTAACTCCAGCACTAGGGAGGTGGAGACAGAAATATAAGGTGAGTAGAGACAGGATCTCAGCCCCCCACCCCCATTCAGTCTGAGGATTCGTAGAGACAGGATGCCCTGCTTGGTCTGAGATTTCAAAGAGGTAAGAATTCTCTAGTGGCTGGCTGCTCTGTTTCTCTGATCTTTCACCCTAATATCTGACTCTGGGTTTTTATTGAGTAAGATTAGTTAGATTCGTATTTCAGAAATGATTCTATGGAATAGTCCTGGGATGTTAAACACTAACTTGGTCAAAGAAATACAACCATTTGTTATTTTTCCTTCATAAGTGAGTTTTGAATTGAGTCTGAAAAATGATGGCAGTATCTCTTTTAAATTTTAAATGTTGTATTTGAATGATATATAAACATGAAAATTATCCATGAAAATTTGTGTGTGCTTTTTATAATTAATATACTGTACAATACTTAACTGAGATATTTTTTTAAAAAATCACTACATTCTCTTCACCATCAGTTTCTAGTGAGAACATTCAAAATCGTGCTTTATAAGTTGTTTTTCTTTGTTCTTATTTATTGTATTTATTTAATTTAGTTCTTTGAGAATTTCATGCATGTATATAACACATCCTGATAACTTTCTCTCCACTTACTGTTTCTTGTTCCCCTACTTTTTTTTCTACCCTCTACTCCTCCTTACCAGTGCCTTTGCCAGACTCATTACTTTTGGTTTTGTTTTTGGATTTTTTGAGACAGGGTTTCTCTGTGTAGCTTTGGAGCCTGTCCTGGAACTCACTTTGTAGACCAGGCTGGCCTTGAACTTACAGAGGTCTGCCTGCCTCTGCCTCCCGAGTGCTGGGATTAAAGGCATGTGCCACCACTGCCTGGCTTGGTTTTATTTTATAACTCATTTTATTTAACCTGTACAGTGTGAGTGACCATTAGATTGGAACTATCAATTGTGGCATAGTGAGTTCTGCTGTGGGTATGTACACAACTGAAGGTAATGACTCCTTGTCTTCCCATACCATTTAGTAGCAAATTGTTCTGTAATGAGGGATAAGAATGTTTGATCCCTCCCTCCATCCCTAAATTATTGAAATCATTCTTGTGAAAACCTGGTGCAGACATCCAAAGCTGCTGTTTTTGTGATTGCAATGGCAGGATATTGCTCAAAAGGTGAAATTTTATGGCACTTTCCCTTATTTTCCAGCTCTTACATTCTTTCTACTCACCCGTCCACAAAGTTCTCTAAGCCACAGAAAGGATAATGCAAATATCCTGTTTGATGAGCACTCATTTGTCACTTATATTCAGCACATTGTGCAGCCATGGGTATCTCCATTCATTGCTTTTGACTAAAAAGAAATGATTATCTTATTAAGACATTTAACTTTTAGTATAAACACAAATATTTAGAAGGCAGTTTGATACTATGCCACCCTTGCTAAAAACAACACTCAGTCTCCTGGCTCATAAAGCCTGTGACCTCCACTGTCATGGGATTTGAACAAGTNTATAGTATAAAGGACATATATGGAACATGAGTTAAATCCTAGTAGAAGGCAGTTGGTCACTCCATAAAAATAGTCTCACTNTTTCATGGTTGGGCAAGTCTTCCTTTCAGACTGGTCTGGTATTTCATAGAATTCATAGCTGAATAAAACTTTTACCACAGAAAGCCTACATCGTGCCTTCTGACACTAGGAAAGCTACCTCTCTTCTAAGTTTCTGCAACTTACTTGACAAAGACAAGTAGTAAAAGATGCCAGAAAGAAATGGAAGANTTTTAAATTGGTGTAAACTTCAGCATAATTCTTTATAAAGGAATAGATACCAGTAGTTGTTGAGTATTTTGTCAATTATATATGTATACATGTCATGTATGTATATGCAAAAAATATAGGCTAAAAGAAAAAAATGAAGAAGCATTACTGGAGAATCTTAAGGAAGAGATCCTCCAAAAAGATATTAGTTTTATGTAAAGGTAGGTAAAGGTTGGAAGTGAGAGGNAACTGAGAAACTAGAGTAATTTTAATCCTAATGTTTATAAATAGGTTTATTCAATATTTTTATTGAGCATCTCCTGTATATGTGAAACTGAACTTTGGAACACATAATGGAAAATAGTTTCCTATGTTTAGTGAGGCGTGATTTTTTTGGTTGTTGTACAGATAAAGAAGGGGGAAGGAGAACTTGGCTCAGAAGCTTGTATTCCAGAGGTGATAGGGTGAAGGGAACACTTGAGAATTCCCTCAGAAACACTGTCGCTGTTTACAATGCTGTGCAGATAGTGTCATGGCATTCATGTTCTCTCCAATTGGGACTGTCAATCATGAGTTTATAACACAAAAAGGTACTTCTATTGCTCTATATAAAAAGAATTAATCCCTATGAACTCCACAGCATTGCAGGACAGAGTGTTCTGACCTGTGGCATAGAACAATGATCAAAAGCTGCAGGGTCACAAACATACAAAGAAAAGCCACTGTGAAGCAAACTGGTGGTACGTAAGTGGTTGGCTATTTCATAGAACATATTTCAGGCCATCAATTTGCTGAGAGTTTGAAAATTGAAACTGTATTTGAAGTGTATTTGGGGGATGTTTATTAAGGGACATTAACAGTATAGCTTTTAAACAGAAGGAAAAAATGTTGGAAGTAGTAAGTAAGGTATTAGAGAGGAGGGAATGGAGGGGTGGATTTGATCCACTCAAATTATTTGCAAGTATGAAGCTCTCAAACAACAAAAAGGGAGAAAAAAACAAAAAACATTCATAACTTCTATTTTAGTGCATGAATGAAATGTAGCTAGAGATCACTGCTATGACAATGTGAAACTGAAGAATTCTTTCTAGACATTAGACTTTTGGAATATGAATACACTACAATAAATGGAAAGTAGTTTCACTTATATATATATGAAACACAAACATATATATGTATATATAGTGCATGTACATATATGTATTTATGTTAGCATGAATTTTTTTAATTTTATGATATCTATTTATTGATANGTGCTCAGATTTTCCTTTCAAAATGCAGAGCAGTTCTTAAGTAGTGGCTACTATTCTATTGACTACATTTATGAGCCTAGCTTTCTTTCTCATAGATAGCAAATGTTCCATGTAAGTAGCTCTTTTCAGTAGAATGTGAATGAAAGTTTCAAGTGTTATTTCAATCCCACCACCTTGCTTATAAGACAGATGTGTTTTNTTCCAGTAATTGCATGTGACTAATAACAGGGCCAAGCAGTATAAAAGGCTGTATGAAGACAGAAGACTGGGTCATTGAAAAACATGTGAAGGTGGCAAGATGACTCAGCAGGCAAAACCACTTACCACTACAAATGATTGAGCTCCCACCTTGAGAACCATATGGTAGGAGAGAACCAAATCTTGTGTATTATCCTCTGACTGACACTCACACATATAAGTAAATGAATACATTTAATATAACATATATTTTTGAAAAAATATAGAAAAATAAAACCCATTTATTAGGATAACCCAATAGGCATAGCAAATCAGCACAATACCTGTTATCTTTATAGCAATGTGCCCATGCATTTATGTCATATAGCAACAGACATGCACATGCATGCATGCATACATACATACATACATACACACACACACAGAGCAAGAGAGAGAGAGAGAGAGAGAGAGAGGAGGGAGACAGAGAGAGAGAGAGAGAGGAAGATTTCATTATGTTTTCCAGCATCTCAGCTTGCTATTGAACTCTTGGATTATGCTCAAATAACCATTCTACCTTAGCCTCCAAATATAGGCATTACAGATATACAGGTGTGCACCACCATGCACACTGTTCAGTACAAAATTTAATTTACTCATTTCTAGTTAAAATAATCTAACACAAGATCATGACCAAATTTGAAAAAACAGGAGTAATATTAAGTCTATCATATTATATGAAATATATTTTAAATTTTTATTCNTGAGAATTTAATATAGTTATGCAGTAAAATATGATCACATCTATATCTGTTTCCTTCTTATATATCTGTTATTCCCCTTGACATATCCCCCTCTTCTTTTGTCTTTAAAGTATTAACCTAAATTCACTTTTGGAATTCTTATTGCAACCATTTTTAGTAATATATCCTAACTTATAGGACTTATTTTCAATTTATTTCATTGAACTATGAGAGATAGTACTGAAATAATTCAAACTAAACAAAGCTAATTGTAGTTGTAAAATATCTACAGAGATAAGGAGTAGAGTCTTCCATATTTCTCCTTATCCATACAGGTAGTTGTTACAAGCAGTTTTCTTAGGAAATAATGGTATCCATATAAGCCTTCAATATAAATTTAAATGTACGAAAGACAAAAAATACATCCAACATTTCATTTCCTCTAATATAACTTGGATTTTAAGTAAAAACAAAAATAATGAATTTTTTTAAAGAGTGAAAAATTACTTTCCTCTTTCCATTAAACAAATATCTATGATAAATTACCCTTCGAGTTATTAAATATATCATTATTACTTTGTTTATTTTATAATTGCTTGTATTCTCACTTATCTCTTGTTTANCTGGCATTAAAGGTATTTATTTTAAAAGTATTTGAACTAGAGTAATAATCTATAAGCTAGTGAGAATGTATAAAGTTTCTAATATATTTAGTAATTTTAAAAATTTTTAGTATGTTGCTAATATTAGATAAATCTTTTGATCTGTCTTCAGTAAAGTATTCATTAGCCAGGTGATTAAAAAAAACAGAACATGATATTTGATTGAACCTACAAACTCTGAACTCTAGATTGAAACCTATGGTCTAGCCCCATTTCCAAATTAACCATAAGTGTATTAACTACTAGATACCTTAATTTTACCCAGAGGTTATTACTCAAAATATAATAAAATTACTAGAAATCAGTCTTGTGGTACCTAGGAATAAAATGACTGATAAATCAAATTTAATTTAGAAATATAATTTAATCATAAAATATAATGGTTTTTATGTATTCCCATTTAAAGTTCTAATATGATTGTGAATTTCTAATGTAAAAGATGCTATGTACATTTCTTTGAAATAATTTTATTATCTAGTGAACATAATATTTTCTGAATACTGATCTCATACAGCCTGTGGTAGTTTGAATAAGAATGTACTCCATATGCTCATGTATTTGAAAGCTTAGTCATAAGGAAGTGGCAATACCTGGGAGAGGTTGGAAGGTGTGACATTGTTGGAATAGGTGTGGCCTTGTTGGGGGTGGGATTTGATGTTTCAGAAGCCAGGCCCGGGGGCTCTCCCTTCTGTCTGCCAATCTGTCTGTATAACTCTCAGCTACTTGTCCAGCACTAAGTCTGCTTGTGTGCCTACATGATTTCTGCCATGACAATAATGGACTAAAACTCTGAAACTGTAAGCAAGCCCCAGTTAAATGTTTGTCTTTATAAGAGTTTCCATGATCAGGGTTTCTCTATACAGCAACAGAAATTTTACTGAGACATAAACTTTGGAAGTGTATTGTTTCTCCCTCCTATGAAACTATATGATTCCACCACTAGTTAATTNGAAAAAAAATTAGAAATTAATGTAAAGACTGTTTAGAAAGCAAAGCCTTACACTGATCTATAGGATCTTTAGAATAAATCTTTGATGTTATTAGGTTCACAAAGACTATAGATATTTAAGGAAATATGCACTTTCAAAATAAATATTCTTTCCAACATGTTGCAGTGCCAAAATAAATATTGTTAATCTTTTACTTTAAGCCAATATGTTCTATACTTCTGTTTATTTGTAAGAACACATTAAATGGTTTTCTTATTTTATATCTTCTAAACTTATCTTATATTATTTTATGTCTTTAGCAGGTTTTGGCTACATGCATGTGTGTATATAACTGACATGCATTGTTGCCCTTAGAGGTCAGAAGAGGGAGTCAAATGCCCTGCCCTAGAAGCAGTTACATATGACTGTATACTGCCATGTGGGTACTGGGAATTGAATCCAAGTCCATTGCAAGAGTAGCCAGTGAACTTAACCAGTAAGCCATCTCTCTACCTCTCTTATTAGCATTTCTTTTTTCCTCTTTTTTTATTAAGAAATTTTTTATTCATTCCATATACCAACCAAAGATTCCCCCCTCATCCTTCCTCCTTCTCTCCCCCAACCTTTCCCTATAGCCCACCCCCATCCCCTCCTCCAAAAAGATATGGCCTTATTAGCATTCTTAACATGTACTATTTACTACAATTTTGTTCTAAAAATATTTATGTTATNTTGCAACATGCATCATACCATTATTTAATGTTTCTTTAAAATTGTTGTAGAATGTAATATTTGCAAGAAAAATAGCAGCTATGGAGCCTGTTGAATGTTATTTAGCTTTTATTAACACTTGACCACAGAGAGTGATTTGAGGATAGAGAGATTTAGCAAAGAAAGCTAGCAAGGTAGTTTTATGATTGATTTATAGATTTATAGATTTATAGAGACATGCTATTTAAATAAAGATTTCTAGAGTATAATTAAGGAAAAATTCAGTGATTTACTCTTGTGTCTAAAATATAACTACCACATAATTTTTACCATATATTTTCCATAAGTCATATTTTTGATTTGGTATACAATGCAAATTTTAGTCACATATATATTTTTATATATCTATCATGTAGTAACTTTAAAATTACACAAATGATGATTGAACTCCTGTTACTTTATAAGACAGGAAGTATGCCAAATTTTATATTTTAAGTGTAGCTTCTGAACAGACACTTTTTCTAATTTTACAGCTTTGGTAAACATTATTCTTTAGTCAAAAAATGACAAATGTGACTAAATATAACAATAANGAAAATGTTGAAATAAGTGTAACAAAGACAACAAGGATATAAAATAAGTCAAATTCTAAGCATCTTAAGATACATACTAAAAGAGAAGCCAAACATACAGAGGTATATAAGGGAGCATGATATTTCAAAACCATGAATATATCTTTGCTCTGATTTAGAACATTAGTTCTAAAGAGCAAACCAGATAAAAAGCTTGAGAAAGGAGATGGATTTGATTCTCAATTATATCATTCTAAACCTGGCACAGAGAATAAGACAGAAAGATTTATGAAAAGAGAGATCTGTAGTCCTACTTTCTATCCTGAGATCTGTAATCTTTGTCATTTCTTATAGGAAGAAGCTAGGTAGTTAGACAATGGTAAAACCTTAAAACTTGAGAAGATATGAGTTACANTCTTGTAAATAAATGAATATGCTTTACCCTGGGAGATAAACAAGGAACAAAATAGGTCATAGAAGGAACAAAATAATAACAACACACACAAACACACACACCATACTGACCAAACAAAATGTCATCAAAAATTAATCTCTCCCAAAGGCTTCTGGAGTCAAATCCAAATCCAGGTTACATCCAACAATCAAAATCTTGAGATATGCATTCCTCTCTACATCTGAAGTCTACTTTGCTTTCTTATGTGTTGCTCAATGTTTTCTATCTGCATTTAAAATGGTTTCTATGAACAAGATCTCTTTCATTATTTTTAGATGTGCAGAAATCATTCAGGTATGTACAAATTCCAGCATATTTAGTGATTTATACAGAGTTTCATTAAAAATCGATAAGTATCTCTTCTATTTATGCATCTATTTTTACTTCTTTCTAAAAACACATATTGTATGTTCATTTGTATGTACACAAAGACATTTTTTTCTTAAACACTAAATATTGCAGTTATTATGCACAAAACACAGCTCTTTCCTCAAGACATTCTAGTTTAAATACTGGTAAAATAACAGTGAATTTCCTGTAATTTTCTCTTCTTATCTCTTACTTTTCTGTGTTTCACACTGAGATTCATGCTTTCTTTTACATGTAATAAAAGCAATATGACCTTATGTCATATCTCTTTCTGGTTATTTCTCTTATTTAACTGATTAATCGGTTATCTTTACTTGAAATAAAAATATGAGATTTGGAAACTGTGGTTAATGTAATTGAATTAATGAAATCTAACAGTGGCTTAATATTACATGAATNTGGTTGTTGAGTCCTGTTTCCTGGAAAGTCTTAGAATACTAATTAAGTCAACAACTTTGTTGTTTATGAAGAATTGAGAGATGGCAGTCAGTCACAACTGAATTATGCTTCAATGAAGCAAAGATCAAGCAGGGTCACACATGAGTACATTTTCTTGAAAGTATCAGGACTTGCACATAGGATGCCAGAGAGGACATTGTCTACATGTTAAGAACCAAGTAAGGAGAAATGTTGGTATAAGAAAGAGCAAAGAAAGAAAGAAGAAAAAGCAGAGTTCCATAGAGGCAGAGGCAGAATAGCTGAAAAGTGCTGGAATACATCAAGTCAAACACAGGTCCTTGCATCAATCAAGCTGTTGTGCGATGGAGATGCACAAGCACCATCCAAACAGAAAGATAGCTCTGGAGACAAGAGACTGGTAATCTCACCCTCAGAGGAAGCTCACAGCCCTCATAAAGACTGAAAACCATCTGAGGGCTTGATTAATAGTCTGAAAAAAAAACATTTTGTTGACAAGTGTGTTTGACTGAACGGGATTTGTCCTGGAACAGTCCTGGGATGCTATTTATTTTTTAAAACTGAGCTATGTTGAGTTATTGTGAACAGAGAACAAATACATTGGAAGAGTGTATCTTATCACAGTCTCATGGTAAGGAACAGCAATGGAAAGCAGTTGTTGAGCACTTGAGGGCTGTGTGATGACAAAATAAAAAGTGCAGCCAAAGGAGGCTTGGCTCAGGTAGTGAAAACCCAAACTATGCTTTCAGTCCACTGTAAGATGAATTTTAAACTGTCTTATTAATTGAAAACACCAGAGCCAGATATTGAGGTGAATGCTGAAAGATGAGAGAAACAGAACAAGCCACAGCCAACCTCACCTTGCCAAATCCTCAGCTGATCTTATTGCCTCAGCCTGCAGGTTTCTGAGTCCTCACCCGAATGAATCTCAGCTAAACTGCTGCTAAAAAGCCTCAAAGCTTAAAAGATTCTAGTTCCTAGTCCTTATANACATTTCTGCTTCCTGCCATCACTTCCTGGGATTTAAGGGCTGTATTCTTCCTAAGCAAAGACATTGGATCTCAAGTGTTGGGATTAAAGGCATGTGTGCCACCATTTTCTGGCCTCTATGTGTAATCTAGTGGCTGTTCTGTTCTTTGACCCCCAAATAAGTTTATTAGGGTACACTATATATTGGGGGACACAATATATCACCAGAGTCACCAGGAACAGATTTTATCAGCTGAAGGAAACTCTGAAGTATGATAATTATGACCTTGAAGTCAGTGGGTATGGTATATCAACCTCTGGACCCACCTATCTGTTTTTGACTAATATAGAGATATCAAACCTTAAAGGATCTTGAAAGTATGGAGATATGAGTACAGATCTTAGTGCTGAGGCTGCCTTTCACACTTCCTGTGCACCTGGGAGTCATAGTAATGCCAAATACTTAAACACCAGGATTATAAACTTGACCATCTCAGGAGAGTCAGAGAATCCACCCAGGCTAGAGAAAGCAGAGCTAAGAGTAAGTGGTAAACACAGCTGTGTGGCATAGAAAGATAAGACTTTGTTAAAGTAAGGTGTCAATTATCCAGTGAAAGCCCNAAATCAGGGAAAAACCAAAGAAATGACATATTTGACAACACCCCTTTCCAGCCTAGTGAATTATGCTAGCAATTGAACGACCCAAACAGAATGTTTTGGTCACTAGAGCTTTCCTCATTTTAGCTACAATTTTAGCAGTATTTTTATGATATTCCATTTAAATGATTTTATAATTTATTTCCCTGCATGTACTCATCGAAATATTTTTGGATAGCTTTTTCATTATTAGGCAAAGTAGTCCCCCCCAATTTTCCTTTTCCTTTGTTTTTCTATTACACTTTTAATTTTTATTCTTCATTATACTTATATTATAAAATACTAATTTTATATACCTTATTGTTTACACAAGTGAAATCTGTTTGCATTTTTGTTCCCCTTTTATATGTATCTAATTTTTAGAACTGTCTCACTATTGGGATTGTTTTTCTTTTTCTTTTTGTCTTTTAATCTTTTTATATCTTTTCTAAATTTTTGTCTTATATACTGTATAACATTCTTCTCTACTCATTGTATTATCTTTTAAAACTTAATTTACCATGCCTCTGTGATTTTCTTAACTCTGCCTCCTTCTTTTACCTTATTCATTTGCTAGCTACAAATGTACCCTAAATAATTTACAAATCCATAGCACATTCTANCATTAATTTTGATACTTTCTGTTGTGATAATTGGTGATGTGCTAATGGCCTAGAATAGAATTTTATTGTATCTCTATATCATAAATAGTTTGATATTTTTAAGCCAGTTCTTTTTCTGAATAATATTGGATATTGAACTCTCAAAGATAGGTTGTAGTAGTAATTTAAATGAGCATGGTAGACTAATATATTTTAACGTTTTGTTCCAAGTGGTTGGACTAGTTAGGAAGAGTCAGGAGGTGTGGACTATTTGAAGGAGATTTCAAAAGCCCACACCAGGTCCAGTCTTGCACACTTCCCCTGCTTCTTGACGATTAGATGTAAGCTCTAAGCTACTGCTCCACAGCCATGCCTCTGTGCTGCCATGTAGTAATGGACTAATGTAGTAATATTTTATTTGTGCTGTAATAAATAAAGCTTGCCTGAAGATCAGAGGAAAAAGCCAGTCATTATATTAAACAGAAGTCAGGGAATGGTAACACACACCTTTAATTCTATCACTTGGCAGGCAGGGATCTTGATCTCTGTGAATTGAAGGCCACACTGGGAAATAGAGCCAAGTGTGGTGACACATGCCTTTAATCCCAGCACTAACCATAGAGTTCTGGAGGTCTGTACAGACAGACAGAAAGTGACAGAGCTGTGAAGAGGAGGTGATGTAGTTGGGCTGACAGANCCAATGAGGAAACAAAAGAAAAAGGCTTATAGGTGTGAGTATACAGGAAGAAGCTCTTTTTTTGGAAGCTGCAGAGTCGGTGAGGTGAGGTTTGTTGTGGCTTTCCCTATTTCCCTGTTCTCTCAGGTTTTCACCCCTATATTTGGCTCCATGTTTTTAATTTAGTAAGACCATTTAGTAATTTATCTACAATTAGCACCTAACAATTGTGGCAAGAAATTCACTAAAAAGCCACTTGTGGCCATACAGGGTCCCTGGCTCAGGCCATAGCTGCAAATGGCTGGATCTCTTTGGCTTATTCTCTTCTGGTGGGTGGTGAGCTCTCTCTGAATTCCCATCTCAGACTGCCACCACACTAGGTAGCTGCTTTGAAATTCCCTTGGACTTCTACTTCTATGCAGTTGACAGACTTGGTAAGTCAATTAAGATATCTTAAAGGGAGAAATTAGTTAAAAGAGAAAATTTTTTTTCCCACATTGAAAAATGGGAAACATTTTTATAATGGAAGAAATTTGGTCTCTGTTTGATAACAAATTAGACAGTCTGANGGTGGAAGTTTTATGAGAGGATAATTAATGTTGATGAGATGTACATAACATCAATTATGAATATAATTTGTTTGATAATTTTTATTTTAGCATTTAAAGGTTAGTCAATTTGAGTGCCAAGATAAAAGCTTTAGAAAAACTTGTTAAAATGAATTATAGAGAAATTCAGACCCAGACAGAAGAATTTAAAGGTGAAACTATCTCAGGATTGACTTTAGAAAAACCTGGAAAATGAATTATAGAGAAACTCAGACACAGACAGAAGAATTTAAAGATTAACTTATCCCCAGATTGAATTATACAGTTACAGAAAAACAGCCTCAGGTTACTAGACAGCAATCTTTAATCTAGCCAGTTACCTTACAAGAATGACCAAATGCTCAAGAGTGTGTACAAGCTAACTGGTTCAGTGGAAATGCTAGATTTAAGGAGATTTAAAGAAGCTATAATATGATATGGCATGCATTTTCCATTTGTAAAGCAGACATTAAACTNATGGTCAACTTATAATAGAATTATCCCTCACTGGAAAGAATTAATTACAGCTATCCTAGAGGCTGGTCCACAATTAGAGTGGAGAACAGGGTGGAAAGAGGAGGCTAAAACTACCGAACAATGATGTAGGGCTAGAGGTGTGGAAATTTCTCAGGATCAGCTTCTTGGAGAAGGTGATTATGCTGGCATACAAAGACAATGTTTATATGAAAACCAAATTCTAATTCTTTGCCACATGGCAGCCAGGAATGTGTTGGAAAGAATTGAGGAAGCAGGAAAGAAAATTGAATCATTTACAAAAGTTATATAGGGCCCCAAAGAATCCTTCATGGATTTCTTACAAAGGTTGTCTTTAGCAGTAAATAGAAGGATACCAAATCAGAAGCTAGACAGATAATAATTGAATCTTTGGCTTTTGAGAATGTGAATGCAGCATGCAAGAGAATAATCAGGCTCTTAAAGGCATGATCAGGACCCTTGGAGGATTGGATCAGAGACATAATTAATATTGAATCTCATGACAGTGATGATAAGTAGATAGGAGAAGTTATATTAAGTGCTTTCAGGAAAAATAATAATGTCAGATGCTTTCATTGTGGTAAGCAAGGTAACCTAAGAAAAGACTTAAGGCATTTCTAGAAACAATGTTTCTTCATGGAACAATGGCAACAGAATACCCCTTCCTTCCAGATTATGCAGAATGTGTGGTAAAGGTAAATATTGGACTAATGAGTGTAGATCAACAAGGGACAGACAAGATAATTCTTTGCCTCTGCTGTCAGAAAATTCCCTGAGGGGCCTCATGTAGGCCACCATGGCAAATTCAGTTCGGTCCTTTCCTGACATTATAGAAGAAACTCCTTCTCAAGGCAATTGCCAATTGCCTATTGTAATAAACCAGACTGCTTGGAGTGATAGAATGGCTATAGCAGAGAGAACAGGAAATTCAGGAAAAACCATAAAGTGAATTTTGGGCAAACTCCTATAAATGACCAAAGACCAAAATTAAAAATGTGAATAAATGACATTCTCTTAGAAGTTCTTGTGGCATTCAATTGGCCTCTTGTACTGANGTTACAATAATTGCACCAGAATTGCAGCATTCAAACTGGCCTCTTTAGGAGGTAAATGTTCAGCTATTAGGAATTGGAACATTATCTCAAGTGAAATACAGCACAAGATGGGTCGAATGTATAGGGCCAGAAGGACAAAGAGGAAAATTAAAGCTATATGTAGCTAATATAGCTATGAGTTTATGGGGATGTGATCTATTACAAAAATGGAATACCCAGACTAATATTCCTCCAACCTCAGAAACAAACCATAAACTAACACATGTTTCTGAGAGAACTATTAGGAGGTATTATTATAAAGAACAGTCACCAGCCATTCAGATTGTACAAGAACAGGGCGCAACAACTGCTGATCTTTCAAAGACACCAGAACAGCTCTACCTTTAAAATGGTTAACAGACAAGCCTGTATGGCTTCAGGATTGTCNTTTAACAATAGAGAACCTGAAGGCTTTAGAAGAGCTAGTATAAGAGCAGTTAAATGCTCAGCATATTGAAGAATCAACCAGCCCTTGGAATTCTCCTGTATTTGTTATTAAAAAGAAATCTGGCAAATGGAGAATGGAAACAGACATTAGAGCAATTAATAAGGTAATTCATCCAATGGGCTCTCAACAATTCAGAATTCCTTTGCCTACTTTGTTACCTAAAGGAGGGCCTCTTATAGTTATCGATTTAAAGACAATTTCTTCTCAATAACCTTACAGGGAAAAGACAGAGAAATATTTGCCTTCACAGTGCCTACTTATAATAACTCTCAGCCAGTTAAGAGATATNGATGGAGGGTTCTCCCANAAGGAATGTTAAATAACCCAACTCTGTGCCAATATTTTGTATGACAGACATTGAAAGTAATACNTAAACGATTTCTTAAATCTATACTTTATCATTACATGGACAATATTTTACTCGCTGATTCAAATGCAGATACATTAGAAAGAATGTTTGAAGAAGAAAATAAAATTTTGCCTTTTTGGGGATTACAAATTGCTTCTGAAAGGATACAAAGAGGAGATTATATTAATTATTTAAGATATAAAATAGGTCTACAAAAAATTAGACACCAAAAGGTGAAAATTAGGAGAGATTGATTATTGACTCTTAATGACTTTCAAAGATTATTTAGAGATATTTCTCATCTATGAACTGTTGTGGGGTAAAGAATAATGAACTGAATAATTTGTTCAAAACCTTAGGAGGTGACAAGGACTTAAATAGTCCAAAAGAATTATCAGCTGAAACTGAGAGAGAATTGGCCTTGGTGGAAAAGAAAGTTTAGTAAGGATATGTGGATCCAAAGCTTGATTGCATTTTGGTTATTTTACCCTCTAAGCATTCTCCTACAGGAATTTTAATGCAGAGAGAAGATATTATATTAGAATGGATATTTCTACCATATAAACACATTAAAAAATTAATAACTAATGTGGAAAAGATCTCCAACTTGATTTTAAAAGGAAAATTGAGACTTTGTTAATTAGCAAGAAGAGACCTAGCAGAATTTGCTGTACCTTTGATTAAGGATAANAATGACAAATTATGGACAGAAAGTGAAAATTGGCAAAGAACTTGCAGTAATTTTTTTGGGAGAGATTAACAGCAAATATCCCAAAAAATGATACAGTTCAACTTATAAAGAGAGCTGCCTGAATTTTGCCTTGCTTTGTACAGGAAAAACCCATATCTAGAGCCCAGATGNAAGCAAACAAGCAAAGGCAGGTTACAAATCAGAAAAGTTAAGTAAATTGGTTCAAAGTCCTTATAATTTGGTTCAAAAATCAGAATTGTTTGCTATTCTGTTGGTATTAATGGATTTTTCAGAACCTCTCAACATAGTTACTGACTCTCAGTATGCTGAAAGAGTGGCACAACATATTGAGACCATAATTTATCCCTCATGACTCAGAATTAACTTTGTTATTTATTCAGTTACAAGACATAATCAGGAATAGGAAGCATCCCTTCAGAAATAGGAAGCATCCCTTATATATAACTCACATCCAACCCATATGGGTCTACCAGTCCCTCTAGCACAAGGTAATGATAAGATGGATAAATCATTGATAGGAAATGTGTTGGAGGCCGCAGAATTTTATAAAAAACATCATGTCAATAGTAAGGATTTAAAAAAAGATTTTTCCATAACCTGGCAACAAGCCATAGAAATTATAAGGAAATGTTCTACTGATTCTTTTTACAATCAGACTCCTCTACCATCAGGATGCAACCCAAAGGGTACTCAAAAAATGAAATCTGGCAGATGGATGTGTTTCACTTTGCAGAATTTGGAAAATTGAAATATGTACACCACACCATTGATACTTATTCAGGATTTCAATG
>LZPO01076285.1:8501-20196 GCA_001675575.1 Neotoma lepida
TCTTTCCTTGCTATCTTACTGTGTCCCTGTTCCTACTGGAACCTCCCGTTCCCCTATGCTCACATCCTCCATCTTGTTGCTCTCCATTCCTCCCCTTCACCCCCAGTCGGCCCATGTGGAATTCATCCAGTTCTCCCTCACTGGGCAGTCTATGCGTCCTTCCTAGGGTCCTCCGTGGAGCTGTGGATTGCAGTCTGGTTATCCTTTGCTTTACCCAGAAGGACAAACATGGTATGTACTCACTCATAAGTGGATACTAGATGGAAGTAGTTCTTAACAGCTGCACCTCGAGAACTTAGGCGGTAGGTCTCAAGGTCGGATGGGAAAGAGGCGTCGGCAGTGCCTGGGAACTTCAGACATAAATGTTCAAGTCTCACCTTGCTCTCTTATAGAGACACAATCAATCTGTTTTAGTGGCTGCCCAGGTAATTCTGACACAAGCTAAAGGTTGAAAGGCACCATTCTAACAAGAATGCATCCATATTTCAAGTCGATGTAAAAGACTTAGGAGTTGACATGAAAGATTTATGTATATTTGGATGTCCTTTAGTAAGACTATTGTTCATAATTCTCCTTTTCTGTTTTTTAAAATTCTATTGCATTGTGTGTGTGCGTGTGTGCATGTGTGTGTGCGTGTGTGAGCATGCGTGGAGGTAAAGTAGACAACTTTTGGGCTTTGGTTTTTTCCTTCCACCATGTGGGTCCTGAGATGGAACTGAGATCACCAGGCTTAGGGACAGGAGTTTCTGACCAGATGAGCCATCTCACTAGCCCCTACTTTCCTAAATTTCAAAAGGCCTTTTATGTATACAGAGTTACCAAGAAAAGGCTTAAAAGTTAATACTTTAAAAACTTAGAAGAGATTTAAAGTTCTATAAGCCATAAGTAAATGATATAGAAAACAGAGGATAAATAGATAATAAGGAATGTATTAGATATTAAAATTTACTAGATATTAAAAGTTCATCTTTACAGTGAGAAAACTAGGCAAAACATCTAACTAGGATCTAGCCACTTATTTAAATATCTGGCTAATTGTTTTGTTTATACTCCCAGTGACACCATCCCAGCTCTATCTTACACCAAGACTGAACATCACCTGGGCAGAAATGTGTTAAATTTTATTATGGGCAAATAAACAATTTAATAATTTTAAAGCATGCATAACAGTGTCAGCTCTAGGCTTCTCACAGTAACCTTAATTGATTCATCAGCTAACGACTACATAATACCATAGGAAGTAATGGTTCTTGAAGTGAAAAATCGGAGATTCCCAACAAGTTACCTCTATGAAACTGTTGTTACCAGGACCTCACCCAACCCTCTCCTCAGTTTTTTTGTGATCTCCACAGAAAGAGTTCAGAGCAAACAGAACAGAGTGAAGATAGGTAGTTTATTGCAGAGTAAAGTGAGGCACCCTCAAGGTCGCGAGAGTTGGCAAAGGGCAAGAGAACCATTGCACGGGCCACATTCCCAAGGGGTGAGAATGACCAGTGGTCAAAAAGATCATTGTGCCAACCTCCATTTTAGGTAAGCTTTATGCTATTTCTTGGAGTTTCTACAACAGATAACTTCCAAGGGGGTGGTTTTCCTGCCCAGATGGTTTAAAATCCCACTTGAGATTGACTCTTAAGGGACGGAGGACCATGGTGTGTCTTTGTTCATTATTGAAAATCTCCAGACAGATGGTACTCTTTTGGGCAGTCTAGAATGTTGTGTCTCATCCAGGACCAGGGATCTGACTCAGATCTCATTCTTCTGACCAGTCGTCAGCATTCTGCAGTGTCAGGACCTGGCTTTCCAAGCTGCTGACTGTGAAGAGGACTCCACCCTAAGTGCCCTTGGGTCTGACAGTATCTGACTAGCAGCCTAACAGGTTTTCCAGTTTTCTATGTTGTCAAGTCTTTATGAGGGTTAAATAAGTGGGCATAAGAGAATTCACTGTTAACTAAAGATGTTTCATTGAGGTAATATTGTAATGAGATTGGCAAATATTACAGAAAAATATTGAAAATGTTAAAAATGAATTAAAGTGCAATTATAACTACTGTACCCCTCAGAACCACTATGAACTATACAGAAAATACCTCAGAGTGCTTGAAAGATAAGCAAAACTAACAACAGAAAGAGATGGACTTTTAAGATAAGAAACAGCATAGCAACTCCAGATAGAGCTGGGGAGATGGCACAACTGGAAAAGCACCTGTTGTTGAGGCATGAGGAACTAAGTCTATGTAAAAATGGGGATGAAGACACCCTTGTAAAGGAAGCTGGTGGGGGAGCAGAGACAGGCAGATCCAGAAAGCTCTCTGGCCACCCAGAATGGCCAACTTAATGAGTTCCAAGGTTGAAGACAGACCCTAGAAAGTAGTAAAGGAAAGATTCCCAAAAGAGACCTCTGGCCTGCACACAAATGTGCATACCCTTACACTAACAAATATATACACACACAATACAACATGCATACACAAGATATAACCACACACACAAATAAAAATTACAAGCATGCCGAGCAGTGGTGGCGCACGCCTTTAATCCCAGCACTCAGGAGGCAGAGGCAGGTGAATCTCTGTGAGTTCAAGGTCAGCCTGGTCTACAAAGTGAGTTGCAGGACAGGCTCCAAAAGCTACACAGAGAAACCCTGTCTGGGAAAAAAAAAATTACAAGCACAAATAGAAATCTTAAAGAAAAAAAAAAACTTGCTAGAATTTCTACAGTCTTGGTGACTTTAAGGTTCAAGTGACAGAATGTTCTGTGACCCAGATGCTCAAAATGGAGAGGAAAATCTTTGAAATGAGAAAACCAACAGAGAGGAGAAATCACTCCATATACTAACTTTGCTTGGGTCTCTGGCTAGTTCTGAATTCTGTATGTGAAGGACATACTCCAAGCAGCCCACCTAAGGATAAACATTACTTAATGTTCAAAATATAAAAGTCAAGTAAGCTGCCTGTCAAAAGGAAAATAAAACTACCCTGAGGAATGAGGCAGACAAGATGGCTCAGCAGATAAAAATGCTTGCTACAAAGCCTGACTGCCCAAGTTCAATCCCCTGGACCCACATGATGGAAGGAGAGAACCAATCTCTACAAGTTATCCTCCAATCCCACACACATGTCCCACCTCCACACACACTTAAAACAAATAAATATAATTAAGATTTTCAAAATAAAAAAGTGTCTGATAAAGATTATTCATAAAGCCAAGACACAATTCAAAATTAGTATATGTACAAGGAAACAAAAAATGTGTCCCAGACCCAAGGAAAAAAAGCAACAAATGGAGACCAATCCCAGAATGACTTGGGATATTAGAATTACCATGTAACAATTGTAAAGCAGCTATGTAAGAGCTGGAGGAAGGAGGCAGCAGTGTAGAACAATTTTTCTAGTCTGACATGGCTGTTACAGTCTCAAACTCACAGGAGCTGTAATACCTACAGGAAACTGAGTCCATCAACACTCTGTCATGGAGGGAGGAGGGAGCTGAGAGGTCCACCCCTCATTAAGGATTTATAGTCAGTTAATGGGGGATGAGAAGAGAGGGGCATATAGTGACAATGTTCCTATAAACAACCACAGTGAAACTCACTGGGTCATAAAAAGAAGCTAAAACCAAGATATGAAAGTAGGGAAGCTAGTTGGGAAGAGGTGGGTCAGCAGACAGAGAGGGATCAGGGGTGAACATGACTGAAGTACATTATGTGATTTATGAAAACGCCATAATGACACTCATTGTTATATATAACTATTATATACTAATAAAAATGTGTCGATAAAGCTAATAATTAGTAAACACTAAATTTTCAGTCCTCTCAAACTCTGCTCTTTGCTTCCCAGTTGGGAAGTTCATGGACAGAGCACAGTAGGTCCATTCTAAGAACTCGCTTTCATCTTTTCCTCCATCCCCTTCCCTTCCATTCACCCTGTTTCTGACTCAGAAGGCACGTGCTGACTGAAGAAAGTAAAGGAAAAAGAGAAATGTTCTACCCTTCCCCCATTAGTATTTTGCAGCGCTGCGGTTACCGTGAGAGAAAAGGTCATGAGGCACGACAAAACCCAGTATCAGAGCTTTATTAGAAAGTGGAGGAGGGGGCAGGAGAGAGGGAGACAGAGACAGAGAGACAGAGAGAGACAGAGCATGCGCGCATGCGGAGAGGGGAAGAGAGAAAAAGAGAGAGGAGGAAGAGGCAGGGTTCCCTTTGCACATGCGCAAAATGCGCACGTGAAGTCACTTAGCTGGGAGAGTGGCCAGGAATTCCGACATTCCAGACTCTTTGCTTATTATAAAAAAAGGCAGGTGAACAGGAGTGGAGGCGCCGTGTCTCCCAAGAACTGCTTCCAGCTGACTTGATGGGTGTCGGAGTTCTTGGGGATAGGGAAGGTGGCTTCTGAAGTAGCCAGGATGTCCTGGGATGGTGGGTTGTCCTCTGTTGCTTTGGAGTTGTCCATCTTCCTCAGCTTGGGACTCTGGCTGCTTGCGTCTGAGAGAGTGATGGTGAGACAGAGAAAAGCTTAGAAAAAAAAGTTTTTACCTTGGGGGGGTCCCTAGGGTGAGGGAGGGGATCCCAGGATTAGTAAAGTTTGGGTTATACTTAATTTTGAAGCAGATCCATTTTGTCCTGATGAATTCAAGCTGCTTTCTTGAGCTTAAAGAAATTTTTAAACATATTAACAAGCAGTCCAGACTGTCTTTGGTCTGTGGTGTAAATATCTGCACTGGTACTGTTTCTTACTGCCTGGATGTATACTTGATGGCTCTCATTCTTCAGCTCTGTGGTGGACCCTGCAACAATTAACTGAGAAGTTAATTAGGAGAGGAAACTAAGAAGGAGAAGCTTGTGGGTTGGTACCTCGTTCTTGTGGAATTGGTCCTCTGGAACTTGAGAGAGCAGGGTCCTGTCTGTGGCACACTGTGTATGAGGAGGAAAAGAGGCCCTGCTGATAGGTCTGGAGTAAGGCACATGGGGGGAGCAAAATAAAGCTCCTATCTTGGCTAGATAATGTCTTCCCATTAGGGGCACAGGGCAGGTTGGCACAACTGAAAATGTGTGGGTGAGAGGGACACCCCTGAAAACACAGTTAAGTGGAAGGGTCTGGTGAGGTGAGTAAGGCTATCTATCCCCACAATAGGGAAATGAGAAGGAGAGGTAGACCCCAGACTCCTCCAGAACTGAGTAAGTGGCTCCAGTACCCAAAGGGAAGGAGATGGATTGGCCCATGCTGTAATGGCTATCTCAGGCTCCCTGTAAGTCCATGGCCAAAGCCTAGGAGATTCTGGTCTGATGCTCCCATGCCACGAGGTGCACGAGGGCAGTCAGTGTCTCTCTTGGTGGCACTTTGGACAAGGCCCAGTTTGGCCCATGTGGGGCAGGGCAGGCACAAAGCTCAGTGGCCTTTTCTGCCACTTAAAACAGGGACCTGGAAGCCTTTAAGCAGCTGCTAGTCGGATGGCGTTTGTCAGCATTTGGCAGTTTTGTTTTCGGGCTTTTTATTTTTCTCATGGTACTTTGACTGCCACAAACTGAGACTCTGCCTGTGGATGTGGGAGGGGCACTCTCTCCAGATGGTTAAGTTAGCCCTGATGCCGGGAAGTTCTGGGAGACATGGGACAGATTTTATTACGTATAGTTTACTGGTTTGAGGACAGCCTTAGGAAGATTTGCCAGGAGGCAGTGTGTAAACTGATCTCTGGCTAGAAAGCCATCTGCATTATTGTAATCCCAATGTGGGTCTTAATCGGAAACTACCTCAGCCCTGGGTGGGTGGGCAGGATTGGTTTGGTGAAAACTATTTGCATGCATCCTAGCCTGCTTCCAGACCTCTCTGTGCTTTTTAGGGCAGCTCAAGAAAGAATAACAGGAAGAGTGAAAGTGGGAGTGAGAGTTGGGCAGTTGGAACAGCCTGCTAGATACCAGGAGAGCTGAGTGGATGTCAGATAGGCAGAAGTTAGAGTTCTGGAGAACCCGCCCAGTACCAAAGAGTGGAACAGAGCAGATAGGTAGAAGTTGGAGTTCCTCAGAGCCCACCATTACCGGAGCAGAGCAGAAGGCAGATAGGCAGAAGTTAGAGTTCCGGAGAACCCACCCAGTACCGAAGAGCGGAGCAGAGCAGATAGGTAGAAGTTGGAGTTCCTCGGAGCCCACCATTACCGGAGCAGAGCAGAAGGCAGATAGGCAGAAGTTAGAGTTCCAGAGAGCCCGCCCTGTAGGCAAAAGTTTGTCTGTTCCTGCCTGGCTCCCATGGCTGCTTAGACCCAAGTAAACACACGGAAGCTTATATCATTTTTAAACCATGGCCATGGCAGGCTTCTTGCTAGCTAGCTCTTACATCTTAAATTACCCCGTTTTCTAAATCTATGTCACCACGTGTTCCACGTGGCTTTACCTGTGTGCTGTTACATGCTGTTCTCTAGATGACAGAATGGAGTCTACCCAGCTCTGCTCTCTTTCTTTCCTCCTCCTTCGAATGTCCCTCCTAACCTTATTCTGCCTCACCATTGGCCAAACAGCTTTATTTATCAACCAATCAGAGCAACACATTTTTAGAAAGATATTCCTATCATTTCCCCTTTTCTTTCTATTTAAAAGGAAAGTTTTAACTTTAACATAGTAAAATTACATAAAACAAAAAAGTTATCTAGCAAGAATTACAGTTACAATATCTATTTGTATTTGGCAAAATTAAAGAAAATATTTTATCTATCCTATATTTTTAGTCTAAAGTTTCATATCTAATTTATATTTTATTATAACTAAGGAAAACTATAATTGTAACTATCTAGTCTTCAACTACATCAAAGACCTCAGAAGGATATAATACTACCTAAGTAAATAGGTAGAGCATTGTAAGCAACTTCAAAAATCTAGAATGATAGAGACATCTGGCTGCCTGGACAGTCATCCAAAGTTCTTATGTAATGTTGGGGCATCCATTCTTCAGCCTACAGACCTAGAGTCTCTCAGTCACTTCTCTCTGTGTCCTGTAGAATGTCTGCAGTCTCCTCTGCAAAGCAGGAACCTGAAGGACCGTCTTGTCTTGCAAAGTTCAGTGGTCACCTTCCTATGGGTTCTGCATGTCCAGTCAATACAACATTTTTTAAGCAATCTAGGCAAGAACAGTTTCTTGTCCAAATGGCTATTTTTGCTAAGAAGATAAACTCCATATGGAGTGTCTTCGATGCCCATCTTTCTCTTTGAAGTGAATTAGTGCTGCCAGGAGCAGACGTGTCTCACTGTCCAGAAAGTTTTTAAGACATTTTAAATGCCATATTCTGTAGGTCTTTGAAGTGTTTGAAGATTACCTACCTAACTGAAATATATCTATGTGTATCTAGAAAACTTAACTAACATGACTATAAGTTTGACTATCATAGAAGAGTAATTATTAATCTGTATTTCTTAATTATCCATTACAATTTAAATGAGTTAAACAAACATAATACCTTAAACAAGAGTACATATATATATATATATATATACAGTATGACAAAATTAACTTTAATTTGTGTCAATAAACTAAAATCTATACCAATGTAAAACATTTTAAACAAGTTGCTCTTTAAAAGTAGATTCAACAATCCACCTTTTATATTATATCTATATCCTACATTTTTATATCCTATCCCCCTCTTTTCTTTTAGAAAGAGATTGGCTATGACCAATAACAATTTATAATCAACAATCTAAACAAAGACAAACATCCATAGTTCATTTTTTGGGAATGTGGGCATAGTTTCTTATACTACTTCCTGCTGGATGAGGGCGCTGGAAATCTTATGGGGGTCTTGAGAAAATTTGAGATACTGGTCAAGTCCCAGGAGGACCGGCTATAACCTTTGTTGATAGGTACCATCTGTTAAGGTTCAGGAGGTCTGGCTTGATCAAATCTGATCCATCTTAACCTGGAACATCTATACCCTCTTGCTTTCTGTGGAAACAAAAGCAGAGCTTCCTCTTCAAAGTAAAGTATCCTTAGACTTAAATTTTGAAATCAAGATACCTTTAAAATGTACATATTGATTTAACTCAGTAGCTTTTACAATTAAATATCTCTCTACAGTTAAAAATCCTAAAGACAACACAATCCAGATTTTCTGTGTAATATCCATCTTTACGTGGCTTATTTGTTATATTACCTTTACTGTCTCTTTAAAGACTTTATTTTTTAAAACTATTTTTTATATAACTGCATACACTCCTTTTTTAAGCCTATGTACATTTTTAACACACATTGTAAACCATTTAGTCTTATTACATCTGAATCTGTGTTATTGTGAATCTATTGCTTTAAACTGCAGCGAGTAGGACAGAAGCAGCAGCTTTGGCTGTGACTCCACCAACCTCAGCTTTTTAATATGGTCTTGGTACCCAGGAGTCACGCTTACATACCAATTCTGGGGTCCATGCTGCCATCAGGATAGCGTGCAGCTGACCCATAAACCGTTTTGTCTGTATGAGGGAAAGTTAAATCCACCATGCAGTGTGCTGCGCAGCTTGCAGACACCACTGTGTACTGTAGCAGGAATCTGTCATGCTGCTTAGCTCAAGCCCACATGCCGCAAACCCGCCATAGTGTAGCTCAAATCCACACACTACAGCGTCTCTATACCCTGGTGTCTCTATATCTCCGCCCACATGAGACATGAAGTAGAAAGCCATTTTTAGCTCAATTTTAGAATTTGTTTTTAAGTTTTTTTTAAGTTTTAGGTGGAAAGTCTTGCCCCACGTTGGGCGCCATTTGTAGGCAAAACCGCCCAATTCTGGAGAGCTGAGTGGAAGTCAGATAGGCGGAAGTTCTTTGGAGTCAGAGATTTCCTAGGGTTATCTTACATGTGGGCAGAAGAAAAGAAAGGTGCTTAGGTAGAGAGCTTGGAGATAAGGTAACTTTTTTTTATTTGTCCATTCGCTGTAGAAGTTAGTCCAAGCAGCCATTAAGTGGCCATATTTCTCAGAGGAAGGGTGGGAGAAAGAAGCCTTATGTCCCATGACTGCAGCTGAGAGAGAGAAATAAAAAAAACCACAATGAACCAAGGCAAGGTCCCGGACGCTAAGCCAAGGTATGTAAAGTAAAAAGAAAAGAACTCAATGACCCAGGCCAAGGTCCCTGGACACAAGGCCAAGGTATATAAAATAAAAAGAAAACGCAATGACCCTCCAACGAGGTCCCTGACTCAAGAAGGATGGGTCTATAAACAGGCACAGGCCATTTTAATGCTTCGTCAAGCCAGAAATGGGGGCCCCTTAGCTGGCATAGGCATGACTCCCCGGGAGTCTTACAGCATTTACAACTTCGTCAAGTCAGTGAAATGTGTGGGCCCTACGCAGCCTGAGGACGCAGTGGGTCCAACAGTGAGAAATATAACTCAAACTACAGTCGTGGGAAGTGGCGAGGGGTTGGGAAGGTAAAACTCACCCCTGGCACAACTGGTGTGTGTGCGGAGCAGTTCAGCAGCTGGGCAAATGAAAAAAGCAGCAGTTGTGGGTAGAGCAGAACTTCGGCACAGGGTCCCAGGCAGGCGTAGACAGTCTCGCCACTGGGAGAGCCTGACTTGTCTCGGCACCAAAATGTTAGTATTTTGCAGCGCTGTGGTTACTGTGGGAGAAAAAGTCACGAGGCACGACAAAACCCAGTATCAGAGCTTTATTAGAAAGTGGAGGGGGGGTCAGGAGAGAGGGAGAGAGACAGAGACAGAGAGAGACAGAGCGTGCGTGCATGCAGAGAGGAGAAGAGAGAAAAAGAGGGGGAAGAGGCGGGGTTCCCTTTGCACATGCACCAACTGCGCATGTGAAGTCACTTAGCTGGGGGAATAGCCAGGAATTCCAACACCCCCCTCCAATAGTAGTCCACAGGAGGCATCGTGGTTCTAGGAATGATGAGGGGAAGCTGGAGAGACGCTCAGTGTGGGTCTTATGGGAACCACATTGTCTAGTCCACTTGAGGAGTAAGATGGCAGCTCTCTCAGACATAGAGCAAGTACCTCAATACTCAAGACTTCCAAAGCCAGCGAGATGGCTGGGGTGCAACTCAGTGGTGGAATACTTGAGTAGCATGCACAAGCCTCTGGGCTTAATCCTCAGCAGCATAAAGAAGAAATTATTTTAAATAATAAAATATTATTATGTTCTCATTTACCATGTACCATAACTCATTTCAAGTCAAAGGTGATAAAAATAAGAAACAACACATGCATATAACATTTTCTTTACTAGGTGATGAAACAAAAATAAAACATTTCTCATAAATTCATAACTTAGTCCATTAGAAAATATCTCATTCTACAATCTCTCTGTGCTGAGTTTCTATCAGTTTCATCATATTGTGTTTCTGCATTTCTGTTTGGGTGAAAAATTCCATAATAAACAGTAAGAAAAATAATCCCAAGGAGAAGAGAGAGAACTACAGTGGCACTGATAGGGATAAAATAGTCTGAATTAAAAATAGAGAGAGGAAAAGCCCAGAACACAGTCAAGATTCCCAGGGTGCCTAGCACCCTTACAATATAATAGCAAGACATTGGACATTTGGTATTCTGTCCCTTGATATTAAAAAATGTAAACACAAGGATGAATCCAACNACAATCCTATATAAGTATTCCATACTTAGAGAACTACAAAACTGAGTTTGCTGTATAAATGCCCAGATGAAACCTATGACCCAAAGAAATAACAACAGAAACAAAGCAACCTTCACATCCATAAACAGCAGAAGCACAACACTCAGCGCCCATGATAACAAGGTAAACAACTTGTAAAAGAGATATGTGAGTTTGGGGCAGAGTCCACCGATCAGATTTTTATCAGGCAATGATTTTCTTAAAGACACTTGATAATCTAATGTTGACCAAGAAATAGCACAGCAGGAAATCATGATGACCGCATCTACAAAACAAAAGACAAAAGACATATTGATTTAGGAATAGTAACAGTAATGCTAGTAAGAATAGTAATAGTAATAGCAACAGTAAATTAGCATGTGCCATGCATGCTTTAGCAGTCAGGCAGTTTACTTATCTAATTCTTTGAGGGTAGATTTTGACATCTCCACATTGCATTAGGGGAGCCAAGGTTTGAAGAGACTCATTACTTGATTCTTATCATGCAACTCGAAAATGATGGAACTGAGATTTGAAACTAAAGCTGTCTGATAGCAGATTTCCTGGACCTCTGGTTCTTAAAAGAATCTGCCCGCTCTTCTGCAATGTTTCCCAAGCCTTAGGTGTGGGAGTTGAGTTGGAGATGAATCAGCTGGGTCTGGATGTCTCACAATCACTTGTTCTAGAACAAGGTTGCGACTCTCTGTAACAGTCTCTATCTACTGCAAAGAGAAGTTTCTTTGATGAGGGGTGAGAGCTCCATTTATCTGTGGGTACAAGGAAGGACAAATACTGAAAATACTGTTAGGAATTTTGATGGCTTAGTAAAATGGCAGTGGTAAGTTCTCCTCTACAGTCCTTGACCTCACTAGTCCTGGGTACTTGGCTAGGTAGAACACGCATGATTTTCCTCCCATTGAGCTGGCCTTAAGTCCAATCAGAGAGCTGTTGGTTACTGCCAAGATAATCATTATTACACCCTTAGGATTATCATACCACCCTAGTTGTGATTTACAGGTGTTACAGCTGGGTAGGAATATTGGCTGCTTCCCTCCCTTGGGAACTTGGAAACATAGTAAGTCCAACTATGAAAGCTAGTTC
>LZPO01076285.1:27317-55778 GCA_001675575.1 Neotoma lepida
AAAAAAAAAAAGAAGAGTTGGCACAATAGCATAACACTCCTAAATCTATATACCATAAAAGGCATACTATATTTAGGAGCAATAGGCATATATACTTAATAAATAATTCATGGAAACATTCTTTATCATCAATCTACCAGCTGAAACACTATTTTTTTTTATTCTTTAAGGAAATGATCCTACAATTCAGGAAATTCCAAGTTTCCAATACTTAGCCTGGACAAACCTGTGGATTTAAGGAACTATTCTAACTTTTGCTTACTTCTTATTACTTGTCTCAAGGGTCTTTCATTTCCTAGACTAAGGAATTATAAAAATAAAGATTAACAAACAAGGGGGCTTTTGTTACCTATCTTTCACTAATAGCCAACATAATTCAGTGGTTTTTCTTTCTCTGCTTCATTTAGTTGTTTGCACAGGAAAAACATTGACATAATTTTTTAAAGCCATATTGTGACTAATCTCCATCCCATTCCTATGATCCCACTTCTTGGCTCTCACCCTCCTCCATGACCACAATTCATTATTACTTGTTTCATGTGAACCTTCTCAACTTTCTTTGTGCACGTAAAGCAGACATGAGCATAGATACCTTTCATGACCTTTGTCATTTTACTCAGCTATAAAGAATGAAATTGTACCATTTGCAAGAAAATAGATGAAATTGGAGACCATAATGTCAGCAAAAGAAACCAAACTCAAGAAATAAAAGTGTCATATTTTGTCTAATATACCAAATTCTAGATATATATGACACAAAGATAAAGGGGAGAAAGAGGTCAAAGGTGAAAAGTATGAAAAGACAAAAGATGTAAAAGTTGGGGGGAAGACAAATATCACAAGTGTTCTCCCATATATAGAAAGTTGAAACATAAAAGTCATGAAAACAGAAGTAAGACTACTTTAGTGGGAGAAACAGAAGAGGAAGAGGGACAAGAGAGGGTAACAGAAGGGCGAATGAATGTGAGCCAAGTACAACTATACACTTGTATAAAAACACACTACATTACATGCTAATGAAAAAGATTAACGTAAAAATACACCTCCCAAAGTGTATACACTTTCCATCTTTTGACCTAGTATAACTATATAACTCTTATTGGTCATATGTGCTACACATTCAGTCTTATCTACTATACATCTATTTGCATATCAGCACCACCTTCTACTGCATTCCTTTTCATCTAACTAAAAATGTGCACTTCCAGAACTGACTAGAGTACTGTCCTTTCAGCCAAAAAATTTTTCTCATTGCACATTTTGTCTTTCTTTAATACAGTGAACTGCCTATTAAATGAAAATACTTTAATCCCAGCACTTGGGAGGCAGAGGCAGGCGGATCTCAGTGAGTTCAAGGCCAGCTTGGTCTACAGAGTGTGTTCCAGGACAGCCAGGGCTACACAGAGAAACCCTGTCTTAAAAAATTAAAAAATAAAAAGAAAATACTGTATTAATGAATCTGGAAAATTCTGGCAGTACAGCAATGACTCCCACAAACAGCAATAGCAAAGAGCAAGTAACCTTTGTGCTATTTTCAAATAAAGAACCTTTGTACTTTTGCTCATCTGACTACTCAGCTACAAAAATGGTCATGTCTGTTTGGATTAAAGGATAACAATGTTGGTTACAATCTCTCCAGGCTCACACTCAGTCCTGTAGCAGCCAGCCTGTGGGAGCCCCTCCTCCCAGCCTAACTCCATTCACTGGAAATTCCACCTCTTGGTGGTGACTCAGGCTGACCCTACCCTTTCATTCCTGTCTCTCCAGACTTACCCTTTGTCCTTCTGCAGCCTGCCTGCAAGAGCCCCTCCTCCCCCTATACCTCCAGTCCCTGGGAACTCCCTCTTGGTGTTGACCCAATCATGCCTCTAGCTCTTCCCTACAGTCCCTCCCATCTCATTTCCTTTTCTGTCTTCAACTTGCTGAAGCCCTTTCTACCAGGAACCATACAGCTACCACATTTTCCTAGGATCCAGAAAGGCAACATTAACTGAAGAACAGAACACCCAACCAACAATAACAAGACCAGATATCAACACCAAGAAACACCTCAAACATCATAACTCAAAATGCCTAGACCTAAATGCAAAAGCACAAACATGAATGGCCAAAACAAGATGCTCCACCAGAAAACAGTGACCTTATTATAGCAGGCCTTGAAAAATGCAATATAGCTGAAGTACAAGACAAAATTACAATTATGAATATGTTCAAGGAGTTTAGTGAGGAAATGAATAAATTCCTTAATGAAGTCTGTGAAAACACAGATAGCTGAATAAAAGAGTAAAATCAATTCAAAACATGAGAGTAGAATTTAACAAAGAAATAGAATCACTAAAGAAAACCGAACTGAAAAAAAACAAATGAAAATTTTAGGATTTCAAACAAAAACCCCAGAGGTAGGCTTACCAACTGTGGTGGTTTGAATAAGAATGGAGCCCATAGGATCACATATTTGAATGTTTGGTCATGAAGGAGTGGTTCTACTTGAGGGGGATTAGGAGGTGTGGCCTCCTAATTGGAGAAAGTGTGTCACTGGGATTCAAAACCCTAAGCCAGTCCCAACATTCTTTCTCTCTTACTGCTGCCTTTGGATCTAGATGTAGAAATCTCAGCTACCATGTCTGCCTGAGTGCTGCCATGCTCCCCACCATGAAGATAAAGGACAAAACCTCTGAAACTATAAGCAAGCCCCAATTAAATGCTTTCAAGGGTTGTCATAGTCATGGTGTCTCTTCACAGCAATGAAACACTGGCTAAGACACCAACAAAGTACAAAACATGAAAGAGAAAATCTTGGCCATTGAAGACAAGTTAGGGGATATCAAGAGTTCAGTCAAAGAAAACGATAAATCTAAGAAAAATGCAGTTTCAACATTCAGGAAATCTGGGACACTATGAAAAGACCAAGTCTATGACTAAAAGGGATAGAGTAAGGAGAAGAAACTCAAGTCAAAAGAAAATATTTTTAACAAAATCATAAAAGAAAATTTCCCTGACTAAAGAAGGAAGTACCTATTAAGGTACAAGAAGTATATAAAAACACCAAATAAACGGGACCAGAAAAGAAATTTCCTATGACACACAATAATCAAAACAAAACACTGAATGGACAGAACAACAACAACAAAAAGGGATATTAAAAGCTGCTGTTAGGGTCCAAGAATCCACCAAAAAAAGGTTCAAGTAAGCCAAAAATTTATTTAGAAAAACTGATAGGGAGGCAGCAGGGGTCAGGCTCCAAACATGTCCCCAAGGCAAGGGCAGCAGCCAGTTTCAAAGGGAAAAAACACAAAAAGGCAGTTTCCAAGTCCCATCCAATCATAATGTAATGTGGAGAGAAACAGTTGGGGACTTTCCATAGTGGTACACTTGAAGCCTATCAGGGAGTTGTGTGGTTTGGTTTCCCAGATTCAGCTCTGGGCCAACCACCCAGAGGAGGATTGAATGTTTGTGTTTGACCTTATTCTAGACACTTGCACAAGAGGGTTGGGGGTTATAGCCCAGTCTCATGAAATTGTGGGTAACAGTTTAGAGTAGAACAAACTGGAACAAAATGGAGTTCTTGCTGTTAACTAGAATGTAACACTAAGGGAAAAAGAACAAGTATCATATAAAGGTAGACCTATTAGAATAATACCCGACTTCTCAATGGAAACTGTAAAAGCCCAAAGGGCCTGTAAAGATGTTCTACAAATTCTGAGAGACCTCAGATGCCAGCTGAGACTACTATACCCAGCAAAACTATCACAATTGATGAAGAAAGAAAAACATTCCAAAATGAAACCAAATTTAAGCTTTATCTATCTACCAATCCAGCTCTATAGACAATACTAAAAGGAACTTCAGTCTGAAGAGGATAACAACACCCAAGAAGACAGAATTGATAAATGCCAGGATAGAACAAAAACAGAGAGAAAAAATGCACACCATAACAACAAAATAAACACTACTCATTGATAGTACCAAACAAAAGATACAGATTAGCAGATTGGATTAGAAAACAGGATTTATCTTTCTGTTATAGCCAAGAATTACACCTTAACATCAAGGATAGACATCACCTTGGGGTTTAAGGATGGACAAAGATATTCCAAGTAAATAGACCCAAAAAGCAAGCAGGTGTAGCCATTTAACAGTCAAAATAAACTTCAAACAAAAACTAATCACAAGAGATAGAGAAGGACACCACACACTCATTAACAGAAAAATCTACCAAGAGGATAATGCAATTATAAACATGTATACACCAAACATGGGGCACCCAAGTTCCTAGAAGAAACACTACTACAGTTTATATTACATATGGACCCACTTTGCTGATAGTGGGAGACTTCCATACCAGATTCTTGCCAACCAAGAAAGACAAAACTAAACAGAAAAATGCTGGAGATAACTAACATCATAAATCAAATAAACCTAATAGATATTACAGAACATTCCACCCTAAATCAAAAGAATATAACTTCTTTTCAGCACCTCATGGAACTTTCTTCAAAATTGACCACACACTTGAACACAAAGCAAGTCTCAGCAGATATAAGAAACTTGAAATAACACCCTGCATCCTATCTGACCACCACAAATTAAAGCTGGATATCAACAATAGAAAGTAGAAAAGAAATGGGTCAAGAGAGAAATGGGGATAGAAACAAAATTTTTAAATTGAATTAAAATGAAAATACAACACACTCAAGCCTATGTGACACAGTGAAGGCAGTTCTACTAAGCAAGTTCATAGCTCTAAGTGTCTACACTAAAAAAATTAGAGAGATCTCATATTAGTAAGTTAGTAACACACCTGGAATATCTAGAACAACAAGAATAAATAACACCCAAAAAGTGTAGATGACATGAATTATTCAGACTTGGGAAGAAATCAATTAAATAAAAACAAAATAAACAATACAAAGAAACAATGAAATGAAGGGTTGGCTCTTCATTTGTCAATAAGAGTGACAAACCCTTAGCCAAATTAACTAAAAGACAGAGAAAGAAGATCCAAATTAATAAAATTAAAGATGAAAATGGGTGCATTACAACAGACACGGAAGAAATCCAGAGGTTCATTATGGACATACTTTTAAAATCTGTATTCCACCAAATTGGAAAACCAAAAAGAAATGGGTGAATTTCTTGATGTACAGCCTAACAAGGTTAAATTAAGGTCAAATAAGCAGTTTAAACAGACCCATAACCTCTAGTGAAACAGAAGCAGTAATTAAATGTCTCCCAACCCCCAAAGGCCCAAGGCCAGATTGATTCAGTGCAGACCTTCAAAGAATCATTAACTCCAATACTCTTCCATTTATTCTACAAAGAAGAAACTGAAGGAATATTGCCTAATTCTTTCTATGAGGCTACTATTACCCTGGCCAAAATCACTCAAAGATCTAACCAAAAAATTATAGACCAATATCCTTTGTGACATAGATGCAAAAATTCTCAATTAAAAAAAAATCCAAACTGAATCCAAGAACACATCAAAAAGATTATCCACCATAGGCTTCCTTCCAGAAATGCAAGGATAGTTTAGCATACCTAAATCAATAAACACAATCCACTACATAAACAGATTGCAAGGTAAAAATATATGATTATCTCATTAGATGCAGAAAAGGCCTTTGACAAAAATCCAACATCCCACCATGATAAAAGTCCTGGAGAGACTAGAGATACAAAGGATATACAAGGAACATAATAAATACAAGTTACAGCAAGCCCCCAGGCAACATCGATCTAAACAGAGAGAAACACAAAGCATTTCCACTAAAATCAGGAAGAAGACAAGGTTGTCCACTCTCTCCTTACCTATTCAATAGTAATTGAAGTCTTGGCTAGAGCAATAAGACAATTGAAGGAGATCAAGGGGATACAGATTGGAAAGGAAGAAGTCAAGGTATCTTTATCTGCAGATTATATGATTTTATATATTTAAAAAAACTAAAAGCTCTACCAGGAAATTTCTACAGCTGATAAACACTTTCAGCAAAGTAGCCGGATATAGAGTTAACACAGAAAACTCAGTAGCCTTCCTGTATGCAAATGACAAACTGAGAAAAAAATCAGAGAAGCAGTACATTTCAAAGCCTCAGAAATCTATACATCTTGGCATAACATTAATGAGACAAGTGAAAAACTTGTACAATAAAAACTTTAGGACATTGAAGAAAGAAATTGAAAATGATATCACAATATAGAAAGATCTCTCATGTTCCTGGATTGGTAAGATTAATATTGTGAAAATGACCATTCTACCAAAATCATTCTACCAATTCAACACAATCTCCATCACAATTATAGTACAATTCTTCACAGAAATTAAACAATTTTCATCTTTATATAGAAACACACAAAAAGCCAACTAAGACAATTTTGAATAATAAAATAATGTCTGGAAGTATCACAATCCCAGATTTTAAGTTGTACTATAGAGCTACATGTAATAAAATAATATAGTATTGGGATAAAAACAGACATATTGATCAATGATTTTTTTCTTTTTTGGTTTTTCGAGACAGGGTTTCTCAGTGTAGCTTTGGGGGCACCTTTCCTGGAACTCACTCGGTAGCCCAGACTGGCCTTGAACTCACAGAGATACGCCTGCCTCTGCCTCCCGAGTGCTGGGATTAAAGGCATGCACCACCACCACCCAGCAATGTTGATCGATAGAATCAAACTAAAGACCCAAATATAAGTCCATGCACCTATAGACACCATATTTTTTACAAAGAATTCAAAACAGGACACTGATAGCACAGACATTAAGATCAACAACTAATAAATGGGACCTCGTGAAACTAAAGAACTCTGTATGGTAAATATTAGACACATCATTCAGGCAAAGCAGAAGGCTACAGAAAGGGAGAGTCTTTACAAATTATACACCTGATAGAGGGTTAGTGTCTAAAATATATAAAGAACAAAAAAACTAACCATCAAGAAAACAAATAACCAAATTTTTAAATGAGGTACAGAATTAAACAGAGAGTTCTCAAAAGATGAAACGTGAATGGCTGAGAAACACTTAAAGACATGTTCAGTGTTCTTTAGCTATCAAGTAAACGTAAATTAAAAGTACTTTGAGATTTCATTTTTCACCAATCAGAATGGACAA
Source organism: Neotoma lepida (assembly GCA_001675575.1). NCBI lineage: Eukaryota > Metazoa > Chordata > Mammalia > Rodentia > Cricetidae > Neotoma > Neotoma lepida. Next base: position 34,435 of record LZPO01076285.1, read on the forward strand.
TATCAATAAAACAAATGACAGCACATGCTGGCAAGGATGTGGGGAAAAGGGAACACTCATCCATTGCTGGTGGGAGTGCAAACTTGTACATCCACTATGGAAAACAGTGTGTCAGTGCCTCAGAAAGTTGGGCATAGATCTACCTAAAGATGCAGCTATTACCATCTCATTCAAACAGAGGGTAATGGGGCAGGGGATGGGGGAGAGTGATGGAAAGAGGAGGCTCTATTAATGAACACAGAAAAGCTCTAAGAGTTCAGCAATGAGCTTGGTGGGGGCATGCCTTTCATCCCAGCACTCGGGAGGCAGAGGCAGGTGGATCTCTGAGTTCAAGGCCAGCCTGGTCTACAGAGTGAGTTCCAGGACAGCCAGGGCTACACAGANAAAAAGAGTTCAGCAATGATGTACATAAAAACTGATGGCAGGAAGCATGTGATATATGCCCTAGTTGCAAATAGGGAACAATGCATATTTGACTATGTAAATTTAAAAATGGACCTTCTGCTTGTATAAAATAACATGCTGGGGATTAAACATTTGCACTTACCTTGTAAAAACTCCTCCTTGGGAGCAATGAAGTAGAAGAAAATAATGCTCGTTTTCTTGCCCTGCTTTCTTTAAATCATCCTTCAACCATGAATAGCTAAAACACTGGACTATGAGTGTTCCACAAAGCATGAAGCTTAATGTTAAAGTACCAAAAACATATTGTCCATCATGGAAATACCAAACAGATAGGATGATGTCTGCAACTAAGTCAGCTACGTAGGTTATAATGCCAAAAACTGACATGGCAAAGTTGCATTTGGTGTATTTCATTATGAACGACTATGGCTCTTGACTAGCTAATACAAAAATCAGGAAAAAATGCCAAAAGGAATATTATTTTATCCTGTGACTTTAGCACTGAATTTTAATTTCTAGTCTTAGTATACTTAGAGAAAAGAATATGGGGATAGAGTTGAGGGACAGAGTGTTTATCTGACATTCATGAGGGCCTATATTCAGTTCCTATTACCAAAATAAATAAATAAACATTATGAAATTGGAACACTAAAACAAAAGTAAATAACCTTAACTTTAAAAAAAAAAATTCTCTAATCCAGATCCAGTGGTACAAGAAGGCCTTGCTGTATCTTCTCTTCTATCATGATCTTCATTACAGATAACGACATCTAAAACAAAACCAAAACATATTTTTAATCTTAACAATAAAGCCTGGCCCATGATTTTATGATCCTACATTGTTAAATGTAGCATGAAATATACTTCTTATATTCGGAAAAGTCAAGTCTCAGAAATATAGTTACTAGTTGATAATGTCATCTCTAACTCAAGTACTTATCATTTAAAACTATGTCTTCTCACAAAAGTATTTATTATAGGACCATTGATATTGGCAAAAAATGCAAGCTACCTACATGTTACCTGGTTCCAAATCACACTACAGAGCCCTAGTAGCAAAGGCAGCACACGCCTGGCACATGTATACCAATAGGTTAGACCACAGGAGCCAGAAGGAAACCCACATAGCCACAGCAGGCAGATCCTTCACGAGTGCCAAAGCCACTCATGAGGGAAAAAAACAGTCTAGTCAAAAAGTGGTGCTGGGAGGTCTGGATATCCACACCTAGAAGAATGAAATTAGATTCCTGTCTCTCACATTATACAAAAATCAATTCAAAATAGATCAAAGACCTTAATGTAGGACTTGAAACTTTGTAATTAATAGAACTTAGGAGGAAAAATGAAGCCACAGGCACAGGCAAGGACTTTCCAAAACGGACTCCAAAGACTCAGGAAATAATAGCAAGAATTGACTAATAGGACAGAGTGAAACTAAAAAGCATTTTCACAGAAAAGGAGACATCTACTGGAGTGAAGACACAGCCTGAAGAATGGCAGAAAAATCTTGGTCACTTATTAGGGATTAATACCTAGACTCTATTAAAAAACTAGAAAAATTAAACATTAAAACAACAAATTATCTAACCAATGGGCAAATGAATTTAACTGATAGTTCTCCAAAAAAATGAATAAAAGTAGTCAATAAACATATTAAAATGTTCAACATCCATAGCCACTATGGAAACATCCATCAAAACTACATTGATAGGGCTAGAGAGATAATTCAGCCAGGTAAGAGGACCCGAGTCTGATTTCCAACACCCACCAGTTCCCAACACCCATATCAGGCAACTGATTACTGCTTGTTAACTTCAGTTCCAGGGGATCTGACATGTTCTCCTGGGCTCCAGGGCACTAACTCAGATTATGCAAACCTCACACACACACACACACACACACACACACACACACACACACACACACACACACTAAATAAATAAATAAATAAATAAATAAATAAATAAATAAATAAATAAAAATAAAAATAAAGAATAAATCTTAAATAAATAACCACATTGAGATTCCACCCCACTCAATCACAATGTTAAATCATCAAGTATTCAAGCAACAAATAATCCTGGTAAGGATGTGGCATGAAAGAAACCTTCATACACTTTTAGGGTGGGTATAAATATCTGTAGTCACTATGGAAATCAGTATGGAAGTTCCTCATGTAAGTATCAGCATAGATGTCTCTCAACAAGTAAATGGATAAAGAAAATGTGGAGTAACTATACAAATAACTCTTCAGTCATTTGCAAGAAAATGAGTAGAGTTAAAGATTATCTACCGTGTTAAAAAGCAGCTTCGGAAAAGCAATATTGCACGTTTTCTCTCATATGCAGAATCTAGACTTTTAAAAAGTACTCAAAAGCAAAAGGAGTACTACTTGGAAAGAGAAAAGGACAGTAAGGAGAGGTGAACAGGGGAAAGGAAGTAGTTATGGGGAAATGAATTAGATTGACATGCATGATATACATGCATAAGAGTAACATAAGGGCCGGGCGGTGGTGGCGCACACCTTTAATCCCAGTATTGGGGAGGCAGAGCCAGGCGGATCTCTGTTAGTTCCAGGCCAGCCTGGTCTACAGAGTGAGTTCCAAGACAACCAGGGCTACACAGAGAAACCCTGTCTCAAAAAAACAAAACAAAACAACAACAAAAAGAAAATTGTGAGGAAAGCCATTTCTTTATAATATAATAAAAATAAGACTATTAAAAAGGTATCAAAATACACTTAACAACAGTACAATAGTTGTGGAAATTCTTAATATGCATTTGAACCAGAAATTCCATGCAGGGTTCCAGGCCAGGGTTATGTTTATAAATAGGCACAGAGAGATGTACTCTTTTATAATAGTAAAAACTGAAAACTACCTAAATGAGAAGCCTACTTCAATAAACTGTGATACATATCAATAGTCAAATGATGCAATCTTTAAGAATATTAAGTAAGTTCATTTGAGATGATCTCAGAAGATCTCTAAGACATACTTAGTGAACAAAATGGAAGATAAATGGTAATTACAGTTTTTAACTATATAAGGAGAGAGAAGGGAAGTGAGCATAGGAAGAAAATACAGCTTCAGTCACGGACTTTTATGCTTCTGTGTTGTTTGAAATTTTACAACATATACATGTACTTGCATGCTATTTTAAGAGGAAAACAACAGTAAATAACATGAGTAATTTGAGTTACTAAGAAAATGTTTATCCTACCTCTGAGCTAACACTCACTTAGCACAAGGTGCCTGACACTGAGCTAAACATACTAAAATGCCCAATTTAGTTCTTTTAACAAATGTAGGATGTAGATGCTATTATGATCCCTACTGTATTAATGTTCTGAATGCAGTTTAATAGCAAGACTTATCTGACTCAAGAATTTTTGTTTTTGTTTTTCTTAATTGCCAGTAGTTCACCAAACAAAAACAAACAAACAAACAAATCCAGATTTCTATCTGCTATACTTTGGCTCAGATTTGAGATACTATGTTCTATGAACTGCAACATTCTTACAATATATATAAAGTTTGCTGCTCTTACATTAGCAATTACTTAATTATAGAAAACAAAGATTTTGAATATTTTCCTACCTTCATTCCCTAGCATGTAACTATCAAATTTGTATCTTGGATTTTGTTGTCTACTAGTGTTTGATTTTAAAAATTGCTCTTAGAGTTTAATTTAAAAAATATGCCAGATGGTGGTGGCACACACCTTTAATCCCAGCACTTGGGAGGCAGAGACAGGCAGATCTCTTTGAGTTCGAGACCAGCCTGGTCTACAAAACTCTGTGAGTTCCGGGACAGCCAGGACTGTTACATGGAGAAACCCTATCTCAAACAAAAAAAATAGATAAGTGACTTTTGGCTTGGGACTAGGGCAGAAGTACTAAAATGTCACTGAATATATTTCTGCCACTTTGTACTATGTATCTATGAAAAGTGGGATTCTCAACACTGACAATTATAAAAGATCTATCAACTCCAAAAACCTGAAGACACTCTTTATCCTGCAAATATTCAGCCAAGATTGAATTCCACATGTAAAAAGAAACAAGCACAACCATCTCATCATTATTGAAATTTCTTTCATCTTTAATAAAGGATAAAATGATATGTCTACTGAAAAAATTATAGTAAAACAAATTTTCTCTATAATTTAGTATCAGGAAATGTTTGATCTGATATTGATTTTTGTTTGCCTAGATGTGTAAAGCTGCATAAAAATTTCATGGATCACAAATAGAAAAAGCTGAGCTTTGCTTTATTGAGTTGTCCCGAAGGCTAAAAAAGATAACCCACAGCCGGGCCATGGTGGCACACACCTTTAATCCCAGCACTCAGGAAGCAGAGGCAGGCGGATCCCTATGAGTTCAAGGCCAGCCTGGGCTACAGATTTCCAGGACAGGCAGAGCTACACACAGAGAAACTCTGTCTCAAAAAACCAAAAGAAAAAAGAGAAAAGAAAAGAAAACCCACACAGCCCATAGAACCCCCTAGAAAAGGACTTGGCACACAGGACTCAAGAAATGATGGTTATTATTTGCTGTATGCCTGATTGTCTGTGGAAGCAGCCGAGTTTCCCAAGTCTGACTTGATTTTCTTTAACAAGAACTGAAAAGGTTCTTTTTCATGGTGTGATCTCAGAGCTTTGAAACACGAAGGAAATATAATGAGAAAAAATTTAAATGTCAAGTGTGGTTTTATCTGCAGAATGAATGACATTTCAGAAGATTGTTTTTTTCTTCGTCATTCTTTACCATATGCTATAGATTAAACCTTTTCCCCTCAAAATTTACATATCGAATCCCCAATTCCCAAGTATGAACTATTGGGAGATGGGAACTTTTAAGGAGAAAACAATGTATCAGCTTTGGAGGCTGATAAGTATAACTAGTCTTAGAGGGGCTGGCGATGCAGCTCAGTGCAGAGAAAACCTGCCTAGAAGGAGGCCCTGGATTTGATCCTCACTGCCTCAAAAAGGGGGGTGGGGAGAAAAAAAGAGGGGAAGAAAGGGAGAGGGGGAGGAAAAAACATCAGAGAAAAGGCCATATGAGGGTAGAGGATATAGCAAGGAGACAGCCATCTGCAAATGGATGAGAGAGAGCCTCTCCAGAAACCAGCCCTGCGGCTCCTTCATCTTGGACTTCAGTCTCTAAAACTGTGATACAATGAATTGTGATCTGATGAGTCAGTGATGTTCTACATGTGACCTGAACTCTCAACAAAAAACATTTAGTACTCTAAAAGCCCAGAAAGGAAAGAATTACAAAAATGCACACAAACAAACTAGTACCTACTGCTTCATGTCATTTCCCACTTCTACACATTTTGTTTAAAAGTCTACAGGATATCCTAGAAGGTATTGTACTCTATCAAACAAGAATAAAAATCTTAAATTTATTTTCCAGATTCCTCCAGCAAAACCATTTATAATTAGATGACTTCAGAATATTAAAAGTTGACCAAACACAATAGTTAAGCTGAAACTTCACATGGGACTTTTAATGTAAGTAACTTACTCAGTTATAGACGATTACACCTAAGTAGTCTGTGTGTATATTTATCAGTCCATCCCTAAAGAGAGCTCCCTTTACCTGACGTGATTAAGTAAAACCCCAACAGCTTTTTTGTTAACATTTTACAAGGCAGAGTCATTTCTAAGAAACAAAACTCTATTATTATCAGAATGGTACTTCATAGACTTGTTAACATAGCAATGTCCACAGTATTGATTCAGTCAGACAGAACAAGATTCCAACAGGAAGCAAGTCTACACAGCAACCTAGTAAACAATGTAGCCATCATAAAGACATCACACAACTCTCTGAATAACTATAGTTTTATAACTTGTATTACAGATAGCCCATCTTTACCTCCACAGTTGATCAGTGTTCCAATACCACTCGAGTAAAACCACCACCTACAAAATGTAGCTTCTACTTACGGACTTAATGCTCAGCTGTATGGCTAGTTGGCTACCAGCCAAAATACATAACCTTTGCCCTAGTACAGGATCACTCTGCAATAAAAGCAGATATTTTAAAAAAATTAAAACTAGGAAAGTTTCACTTAATCAACCAAACTTAATTCATGTAAAACTAGACTTACTTGTGACAAATCTAAAGCTTTCTTTAATTCAATGTCCCTTCTTCAAAATCTTCACCTTAGGGATTTTATTTCTTGACTGAACACAAGGATAACGACTGTATAATCCTTTTGGATCGAATACTAAAATGAAACCAAAATTACCTGTTAGTCACATGGAGCATTCTCCAATCTGTTGATAAGAGGAGAAATAGCACATTTCCTTCTTTATGTTTAGACTCCAAGTTTTAACATATTTATCATTTAATAGTTAAGAAAATACCATTTGTTGGGGGAAATAGCCTATTCACAACAGCTTCAAAAAATAAATAAATAAAATGCCTAGGAACAAACCTAAGCTATAGGAAAAAGTTTTTCTGTGTCCCGCCCAGCTCCCGAGGCCGCTCAGACCCAAGTAAACACACAGAGGCTTATATCATTTACAAACTTATGGCCTAATGGCTCAGGCTTCCCATTAGCTAGCTCTTATATCTTAAATTAACCCATTTTTATAAATCTGTACTTTGCCACCAAGCTCGTGGCTTACCAGTACCTTACATCTTGTTTATCCTGGTGGTGGCTAGCAGCGTCTCCTCTGCTCTGCTTTCTTCTTCCTCTTTCTCTAGTTAGAATGTCCCGCCTAACCTTATTCTGCCTCACCATTGGCCAAACAGCTTTATTTATCAACCAATCAAAACAACACGTTTTCACAGCATACAGAACATCACCCATCATTTCCCCTTTTCTTTCTATTTAAAAGGAAGGTTTTAACTTCAACATAGTAAAATTACATAAAACAAAAAAGTTATCTAGCAAGAATTACAGTTACAATATCTATTTGTATTTGGCAAAATTAAGAAAATATTTTATCTATCCTATATTTGTGAGTCTAAAGTTTTATATATAATTTATATTTTATTATAACTAAGGAAAACTATAACTATCTAGTCTTCAACTACATCAAAGACCTCAGAAGAATATAATACTACCTAAGTAAACAGGTAGAGCATTGTAAGCAACTTCAAAAATCTAGAATGATAGAGACATCTGGCTGCCTGGACAGTCATCCAAAGTTCTTATGTAATGTTGGGGCATCCATTCTTCAGCCTATAGGCCTAGAGTCTCTCAGTCACTTCTCTCTGTGTCCTGTAGAATGTCTGCAGTCTCCTCTGCAAAGCAGGAACCCGAAGGACCGTCTTGTCTTGCAAAGTTCAGTGGTCACCTTCCTATGGGTCCTGCATGTCCAGTTGATACAACATTTTTTAAGCAATCTAGGCAAGAACAGTTTCTTGTCCAAATGGCTATTTTTGCCAAGAAGATAAACTCCATATGGAGTGTCTTCGATGCCCATCTTTCTCTTTGAAGTGAATTAGTGCTGCCAGGAGCAGACGTGTCTCACTGTCCAGAAAGTTTTTAAGACATTTTAAATGCCATATTCTGTAGGTCTTTGAAGTGTTTGAAGATTACCTACCTAACTGAAATATATCTATGTGTATCTAGAAAACTTAACTAACATGACTATAAGTTTGACTATCATAGAAGAGTAATTATTAATCTGTATTTCTTAATTATCCATTACAATTTAAATGAGTTAAACAAACATAATACCTTAAACAAGAGTATATATATACAGTATAACAAAATTAACTTTAAATTTTTATCAATAAACTAAAATCTATACCAAGGTAAAACATTTTAAACAAGTTGCTTTTTAAAAGTAGGTTCAACAATCCACCCTTTTATCCTATCATATCTAAATCCTATATTTCCATATCACTAAGCAAGGAACTAAAACTGAATGAACTCCACAATAAAAATCTTAAGACACTAGAAGATGGAAAGACTGCCCCTGCTCACAGACAGGCAGATCTAATTGTGAAAAAAGGCCATGTTACCAAAAACGATCTACAAATTCAATGCACTCCCATCCAATGCCCAATGACTTCTCCACAGAATTAGGTAAAAGTCCTAAAACTCACATAGAAGCACAGAAAGCAACACATAGTTAAAGTAAAAAGAGCAATGCTGGAGGTATCCACATATCCAATCTCAATTACAATTACAGCACAGAGCCATAATAGTAAACACAGTGCGGTGTAAACACAAAAGCAGACATGCAGACCAATGAAGAGAACAGACAGCCTAGGAATAAACCCACAGTTGCAGCATAACTTGGAGAAAAGACAGCCTCTTTAACAAATGGTGCTGAGCACTTAGGAGGCAGTGGCAGGCAGACCTCTGAGTCTGAGGCCAGCCTGGTCCATAGAACAAGTTCTAAGAAAGTCAGGATAACACAGAGAAATCCTGTCTCTAAAAAACAAAAAACCAAACAAAATAAACAAACAAAAAATAGTGCTGGGAAAAATGGATTTCCACAAGTAAACAGATGAAACTAGGTCCATATTTCTCACTCTGCATAAAAATCAATTCAAAATAGATCAAAGCTCTATAAGATGTGAAATATAAGACTTGAAACCTTTAAATTGCTAGAGGAAATCATAGATAAAACACTTGAAGATGTGGGCGGAGTTAAGAATTTTCTGAAATGGACTACACAAGAAATAAACTGAAGAACTGATGAACTAGATTACATGAAATGAAGAGGGTTCTAAACAGCAAGGGAAAGGATCACTACTTATCAAGTAGGCAAGCCACCCCATACTCCACAGAGGAAGACAGCCTCACTGGGATTTCTCCCACACACTGCCCATCCAGATTTTTCTTCTGCGTAGAGAATTCAGACTTGGTTGTGTGTCTCGGCACGTGCTGGAGGGGCTGTGTAACCACTGACATAGCAAGAAGACACACTACCTCATACAGTGTGAGACAAAGTCACCATGTTAGGACTCCCCTGTGGACACTCCAGATCCTGATGGCTCAGCCTCAGTTGCATTATCTCACTACTCACAGCAAAAACCATGTAACTTGTGATGCAGTCTAGGGGTGTTGATCGGGTTCATTTTCTCTGTCAGTTAAAGAACTAAAAGGCAGGAAAATCTGAAGCTCAACAGGAGGCAGCAGAGACGTCTCAGGCACTGCAGACAGAATCAGCAGTTGAAGGAAGGTGTTTATTGGGGGTGAGGAGACACACGTGCAGCAGACACACAGAGATAAAGACCGTCCGCAAAGCAGATGGGGGGACTCAGCAAAAAATCCTGTTCCTTCTCGAGGGCTGGGGATTTAAAAGCCTCTGAGGAGCTTTCCTCCCCTAATTCAGGGTTGGTCAGTTTAGAGAAGGCTAGAACAGTCAATTGACTCAGAACCGTTGTGTGACATGTCCTGAGCAGGCCTTGACCTCATGAGCCAGTTCATCAGCAGGGGCTACAGGTGGGAGACAGAAGTCTATAAAGCCTTTGTTTACAGTTGCCAGGCTTTTGTCTCATGTCAGGAAGGTGAGGAAAATTCACTACCTTTATTACCTAGCCATGGTCCCTCTCCCTACCTGTCTGCCTAACAGAGTCTAACTCCTAGTCTCTCACTAGCACAGCAAAAAGGGACACATTAACACACAGCATATGCAAAAGGACAGCTATATTGGAACTTCCTCCATGGACGCTTCCCCCTCAGGCTGCTCAGCCTCAGTTGCATGCCTTGCTACTCCATACCCAGGACCATGTCATCATGCCTCCCCAACTCATCTTTGGTTCTGTCAGGTTACTGTTCCGGTAAAAAGTGTTGTGATGAACTTCTCCTGGAGAGACACAACAGTCCAAAGTAACAATTGGATCAATGTCCAACTAAATGAACCAATGAGGTTTTTTTTTTACCGGGATTACCAACAGCAATATGGGTGAGGGGTCAATTACAAGAAGCGGGGATGACTCAAAAGGACTCCAGAAAGTCCACCCCAGCATGGATGATGACTCTGACCTGCCAAAGTACTGAAAAAGATGTCTGAACTGCAGGGCTACCAGCAAGCTATGCAGAGAGCTCCAGGGTTGCAATTTTTAGCAGTCATTATTGACATTTTCTATAAATCAATAAATATTGGTAGAATGAAAACACCTGACACAAATGATTTTGATGGTTACCCCAAGTCCTTTTGAAAGGACATATTGTGCACCACAAATATGACATGATAATTTTAATAATGCTTTTTATATTAAGCTCATTCTTGAGACACAAAACAGACACTTATTCCACATAGCAAACCTATATTTCAACTACTCTGAAATATTGAACTGTTAATTTGTGAAGTCATTTCTTCTGTAAAGAATGAATGATTAAAATCGACTATCCTAAAAGTCAGATCAAAGTATCAGAAGTATCAATCACTCAATTATTTCTAAAAGGAGTAGGCTAAGGTAGTGAATGCACTCTACATCTCTTTGGTTGTATACAGTTGTTATAACTTGATGGAGATCATAGAACCTGGGCACTTTCTTGTAGGTCTTTAGAACTCAAATTTTTAAAGTGGGAAGTCATAGTTAATACTTGTCAATTGAAAAATACTTTATTACAGAGAAAATAAGTCACTTTCGTCTTGGATACAAAATCAACCTATTTCCCTGGGCAAGTGGGTAGGATAGAGAGGAAGATAGGCAGGCTCCTCCAATCTCCACAAATGGGATGACGCATTGATGCAAACCAAGTAGAAACAAAGGCCCCAAACACAGAGCTGGGTTCTTCCAAGCTCCATTTATAAAGTGGGGATAAATTGTGCGTGATAAAACGTTAAGGACCACATGGGATTTTTCCGAGTTGAAGATTACTGGGGGCTGGGGAGATAGCTCAGTTGGTAAAGAACTTACCTTGTAAACATGATGACTTACGTTTGATTCCACAGAACCTACATAAATATGTGGGGCATGGTATCACATTTTTATAATACCCGTACTGGGGAGATTGGGGAATCTCCCGAGGCTGTGAACAGCTGGCTGGTCTAGCCTAAGTGGCGACTCCAGGCTGGTGAGGGGTAGATGGACAGCCTGAGGATGACCCCTGAAGCTGTCTTCTGGCCTCCACAGGTATGCACATAATTTTTTTTTATTGTTGTTGAGGATTAAAAAGGGATGGGGGGGGCAGCCCTTGGCAAGAAGCATTCAGGTAGGAATGCTAGGTAAGCATCAGGTGCACCATTTATTATGAAACGTAAATTACTCTTCAATCGCACAGCCTGCCACTGCCTAAAACCCGGCCTGCCATTCCTTCCTGGGTTGGGGACTCATTAACTACCCACATCCCTGCCTACCCTTATTTCCCCCACAGGTTAACTTTCCAATGAACTAATGTCACTCATCGTCATAAATATGCTCGACTACTTGGGTACAAAGCCCGGAGGGACACCAAGCTCCGCGACATAGCCGGCTTGACGCTTCACCTCCGCGGGTTGGTCAGGCCCCTGCAGGCCACCTCAAGCCACCTCAGGCCACCGCCACCGCGCACGTCCTCCCGCGGCTGCCAGGCAGGCGGGGCCTCTCCGTCACGTGATGGAGGCCCCGCCCCCGCCCCTGCCAATCCGCTCTGGACCGCCTCCCGGGGCGTCACGTGACCGCCGCCGCCCTGCCCACCGGGCCCGGGCCGCGCTGCGCGCAGAGTGACAAGCAATCTAGTCGCCGGCGGCGAGCCGGGGTAAAGATGGCGACCGCTCTGCAGCGCATCGAGCGGCTGTCCAGTCGGGTGGTGCGCGTGTTGGGGTGCAACCCGGGTCCCATGACCCTGCAAGGCACCAACACGTACCTGGTGGGGACCGGCAGCAGGTAAACGCCCCCTTCCCCCCTGCCAGCGCGTCCCCCGAGCTCCGCGGAGGACGGAGCATAAGGAAAGCACAGACTTTCCGCCTCGGAATCACGGTCTGCTTGCTGTCGGGCTGCCNGCCGGTAGTGACCGTGTTGAATTGGGATGTCTTGGAGTTTGTTTTCGGGAGCCCATGTGTTGGTGCACGCCTGGAATCCAGTGCTTGGAATGCAGAGGCAAAAGGGTCGCCACAAGTTCGAGGCCATCCTGGTCTATGTTGCAAGTTTCAGGCTTGGTAGGGTCATATAGCAAGGCCCTTACCACCGTGCCTCAAAAGTTGACAGTATTTGCTTCTCTGGTTTTGTTTTGCTCAGAGCCTCCCGTCGTGAAAGCTACCGACAATGCTGAAGCCATTTCCTTACAGTAGAGGGCAGAATTTTGCTTTCAAAATTCAACTGAGTCTGTAAAACCGAAAGAGCAACCCAGTCTGTGGGTAGGAAAAACTAACTCATTTTGCTTTTTCTTCTAATTGTGTATGGCAAACATAGCTTGTTTGCATTTAAAGTCTCTACTATATTTACCAGCAGCCGACTGTTAGGAAATGGAAGTATTCCAACTCAAGTAGGCCAAAGGTTAAGCCCAGAGTGAACAAGGCCAAAGGCCACGGTCAAGTACAGGACCTTTAGGCTTCCTGCACACTTTAGGGGGATAGAAAATTAAGCATCAGCGTGCCTAACCTCTAGGGTATAGTCTAAGCTGGGCTGCCCTCAGCCCAATGAGTAGTACACGGACATTCTCTTCAGTGTATCATTTAAAATCCATCCTGAAGTCAGTACCTAACATGGAGCTTGCAGATAGTCCGAATAACCCCAGAGAGTTCCCTAGGAGGGTGCCCTGTTGGAGATCGATGGATGGTCCCAGTATCAACGCAACCTGCTTTTCTTCGTTGGCTAAAAGAGATGGCTGGTTTTATATGAAAACCGGATGAAGAAGTTGGCTTGCATTTAGAGGCTAAACTGTGTGAAAAATACACACTGTATTCTTAAACATTTGAATCACACTCAGCATAACAAAACGCTTATGCTGAAAGAGACTTAAACTGAAACTAATTGAAGAAGAGCAGATTCAGTCTCCCATCTTAAGCAACTTAACAGTTACTAAGAATGAATGCCCAGTGGAATCACTTCAGCTATTTAAATAATAATTTTATTTTTATAAGATATTTAAGTAATAAGTAAAGGCAGAGTGGTGGTGGCGAACGCCTTTAATCCCAGCACTCAGGAGGCAGAGGCAGGCGGATCTCTGTGAGTTCAAGGTCAGCCCTGTCTACAGAGCTACTTACAGGACAGCTAGAACTGTTACACAGAGAAACCCTATCTTGAAAAAAGAAAAAACAAAGTAATAAGTAAAGTTAAAATAATTAACGTGCAGATGATGCTACTCAACTAAACTAAAGGGTGACTAGAAACAAATATTAACTGAGTCCAAATCAGATCTGGGTCCACTATTTCACTTCACAGAAAGGTGTAAGGTTGTAGGTGGCTTCTGTATCATTACACTCAATGGCGTTTTCTCTTTCTGTTTCAGCTAACGTTGGGACCCACTGACATTTGCTTCTCGATTGGCTACCTCTCACTGCTCTTCTCACATTCTCCATCTTTACCACATCTTTGCATTCCTCTAAATGCAATCCTGACTTTAGTTTTTAAATCTCATCTATTTATGTATTTGTGTATGTGTGCGTGGGCTCACACACCATGGCAGGAATATTGACATCGGAAGATAATTTAGAAGAGGTGACTCTTTCTTCTCACCCTGTTATCCTGAGGATCAAACTCAGGTTGTCAGAGTTGGCTGCAAGCACCCTTACCCACTGTGCTATCTCTTTTGCCTAATCCTAAACTCTCGTGATGATTAATCATGACTGTCAACTTTACTGAATTTAGAATCACCTAGAATACTAACTTTTGGGAAGGAATTTCAGGAGAGGTTTAACTGAGGCAGCACACCCTACTCTGACTAGCAAAAACATACCATGTACTCAAGTCCTAAGCTGAAATTAAAAAAGAGAAAACAAGTAGATCACCAAGTATTCCACTAACTCTCTCTTTCCTCTTGACTATGCACAAAATATGAGCAGCTGTCACTTGTGTTGCCAGAGCTAGAATGGCCTGTGTCCTCAAACTGAACCAAAATAAAGCCTTCCTTCGGTCACTTTGGTTGGGCCTTGTGTCACAGCAGTGAAAAAAGTGACTTACACACCACTCGTGTTTGTACACTCTACTGTTCAGACGATCTTACCTACTTCCCTGGTGTCACCTGTTATCTGCTTATTAATAACACTCAAATCTAAACAAAAGCCCAACTTCATCAGCTCATAGCTGGATGCATTCTTAAATCTCCAGCATTACCGGTTCTTCAAACTGCACCCATCTTTCCTATTAAAGTTAAGCCCAGGCCCGCCTGAATTGGTGGTCCCTGTCGTGGTAAACAGAACCATCCATGCATTTGATGGAACAAAATGCCTAAAACACTCTCACTAGCATTTCCCCTCCTCCTGGCACACATCCAAGCCATCTTGAAATCTGTTTGTGACTACTGTCAAGCAGTTCAGTTTTGTGTAGACATCTGTATCAGCCTCCTGACTGGCTTCTCTGCCTCGACTCCTCAGTCCGTTCTCCCAAACGTAGCCGTTTTGTTCATCTTAAATGGCTCTGGTCCAGCCTTGCTGGCCTTTGTAGTGTCCCGGATGAGGCTTATTGTTTCTCCCTCCAGGCTGTGGTTTACACTTCTCTCTCTATGCAGCCACCCCATGGTAAGGTAAGTTCAGCCAGGGTTTATTCCCGTGCCTCCAGCACCCAGTCGTGTGCAGCAGAGGGAGTATAGTGAATGCGTGCTGAGCAGTTGCTTGCATTTTTCTCTTTATTTTTCCTTTTTTTCACCCTTAGAGTACTGACAGCTCTAGCTCTTCATCCTCCCTTGTTTTGATCAATTTATAGATATCACAGGCCACTAAATCCCTAGTAGACCTACTTTGATATTTAATATGCACATACTGAATAAGCATTTTCCAGGGTAGTGTCACATTCTTCCTCCATTCAAGAACCTCTGATAGCTGAAATTCTGACCTTTCCTATCAAAATTGCACATACTTTGAGGACAGGCTTTGTGTGTTATAATAGAAAAAGGCCATGCCATAGAGTTTAGAATATTTTGGAGTGGATATTATTTGGAGAATCTCATATATGAGTACTAAGTTTACATAATTTTCTTCCTCCCCCTCCTCCCTCTAACTTTTCCTGTGTCCCTCCACCTCAATTCAAACCTCTTATTTATTATTGTTACATATATACATATATAAATACAACCTGCCAAGTCCTTTTAGTATTGCCCATATGTATGTATATGTGATTAGGGCTGCCCAATTCAGGGCTGCCCACTTAGAATTGGATCCCCTATCAGAGCTCCTCCCTGGAGAAGATTGATTCTCCCCCTCAGCAGCCATTAGCTGCCTATAGCTCTTTCTAGGAGTGAGGCATTGAGAGATTCCCTCCATCCACGTTAGCATGTCAACTGGTGGTGTCGTTTTTCAGGTCTTGTTTGGCTGATCATATTGTTGAAATTTCTTGAGTGCAGCTTCCCTGTCTTATATAGAAAACACTGTCTTGCAGCAGACATCCTGGTTCTCTGGCTTTTACAGCCTCCCCTCCCCGAGTATTCCCTGAGCTTCTGTGTAGGGGTTGTATTGTAGATTTATCAACTAGGGTGGGACACTCCATGGTCAACTAACCTTTACCTACTTCAGAGTCCTGGCTGTTTGTTAGCGCTGAGACTTGGAAAGAGATGGCTATTTCCCTAGTATGTTCTTTATCTATACAGTGGATTTTATAGTACCTACCCCATAGGAATATTATGAGGATTTAGTGAAATCTCAATGAAAGCATTTGTCAAAAACAACCAAGTTTTATCAAGAGGAAAGCATATATAGTGTTTGTGCTGGCTAGTCTTAATGTCAGCCTGACACACAAACTAGAGTTATCTGAAAGGAAGAAACCTTAATTGAGAAAATGCTTCCATAAGATCCAGCTGTAAGGCATTTTCTTAATTAGTTATTGATGTGGGAGGGCCCCGTCCACTGTGGGTGACTCCATCCCTGGGCAGGTGGTCCTGGGTTCCATAAGAAAGCAAACTGAGCAAGCCTTGGGGAGGAAGCCAGTAAGCAGCGTTCCTCTGCATCAGCTCCTGGCTTCAGTTTCCTGCCCTGTGTGAATTTCTGTCCTGACGTTGCTTGATGATGAACAATATGGAAGTGTAAGCCAAATAAACCCTTTCCTCCCCAGCTTGCTTTTTGGTTATGGTGTTTCGTCACAGCAATAGAAACCCTGAGACAATGTTGGTTATCAATTCTATTGACAACACTGGGCTCATAGTAGATAGTCAACAAATATCAATTATGTTGTGTGAGTGAAAGCAAATGGACACCCAGCAGTTAATAACTATCTTCATATTTATATATCTTATTAATATAAAATCCCTGTAAAGCAGTTGATTCTACTAACTTGCCCTCAGCTGACTTTTTCTCTATTCATAGAACAGATTATGTGTCTACTATGTTCCCAGCATTGAGTTCTGGTGAATAAATCAGTCCTAGACCTCTACAGATTCATCTACACTGTTCTCTTGAGCCCCTTATGAGTATGAGAGATAGCCAAATCTAGGATCATGGTCTCGGGGGTGTTTCATATTATAGCTAGTTTTATATGTTTTTATTTTCATGTGACTAAATGTACAGAGGGCCAAACATTCCACAGTCTGTTCCAAATGTGGAAATAAATCTNTGAATTCCTAGAGCCAAACAGACAAGTTGCCTGCCCTCATGGGGCTCACATTTGTAAAGTAGTAAAGGGTATGCAGATAGCAATGCATAAATTAATGCATCACTTCATGGTACATGAATAACTGTGGAGGAAGCAAGGAAAGGTGGCTAGGAATGCCATCTAAAGTCACTGTCACCCAAGTCAAACTCACCCCTGAAGCGCTTCCTCCTGTGTCTACAGTCCTTACTGGCATACCTGTCACTCCACCTAGACATCTCAGAATGATTGACCTTCTCATTTTTTTCTAGGCCCTGTTACTTATGCCTTCTAAACGTTGTTTAAGCCATTTCAGACCGCATGTGTTCACCCAATAGGACCTTATAATACTTACGTGAGCCAGCGTGACCATATGCAGAAGAGTTTACTATGTATTTCTGAAGTCCACCACCTGTCTCCTCACTGAACATTGGCCGTAAGGTCACTGTCCTCCCCAATGTTTAGTTTTTCCTTACATTCATGTATTGAATTGGGAGAGTGTATGTGTATGTTTTGTTTGTATGTTTATGTATATGTGTGAACTCACCACCACATACATGTGGAGATCAGAGGACAACTTGAAAGAGTCAGTTTCCTCTGCCACCATCTGGGTCCCAAAGATTGAACTAAAGTCACCAGGCTTAGTTGCAAAACTGTTGAACCATCTTGCTCACCCAAGAGGTCAATTTTTTAAGTTTTATTTTTAATCATAACATAAAAGTTTAAACAAATTAATGAACACATATTTTGATAACATATACATTGTATAATGTTTAAGTCAGATTAAACCTGTATCTCCTCACTTATAATTTTTTATGAAAACTTTCAAAATCCATTTAGCTTTTAAGATATGTACAATGTATTATTGTTCTTAGAAGTCAATCTGCTATACAAGAGCACACTATAACTGTACCAGTTCAAGACAAGTTGTTTGTATTGCCTGTAGCTGTTAGAAACAAACCTATCAAATGTAGTATAGCCATCCAGTTATTTCTTTTTACCATTTTGGGGTATGTATGCATATTATATATATATATATATGTTGTGTGTGTATATATATATATACACACATGTTATGTATATATAGATATATACACATGTTTTATATATATATACACATACATGTTCCTGTGGGCGTGTGCACATGTACGTGCAAGTGCATGTGCATATAGTAAGTGTAGGGAGGCTAGAGATCAATGGCTGTTATATTCCTCTATCGTTTTCTACCTTCTTTTTTAAGACATGGCCCCTCACAACCTGGAACTACCTTTTTGGCTTTGCCAACTAGCCAGGGAGGCTCNGTCATCCATCTGTCTCCTGGC
Source organism: Neotoma lepida (assembly GCA_001675575.1). Lineage (NCBI taxonomy): Eukaryota > Metazoa > Chordata > Mammalia > Rodentia > Cricetidae > Neotoma > Neotoma lepida. The sequence continues at coordinate 52,786 of LZPO01076285.1, forward strand.
TGGTCAGTGAGCCCAGAGATCTGAGGGTCCTCCCATCTCACTTCTGTGGACTCCCCATCCACCCCTTACATCTATCCTTCTTGCCCTCCACCCCCTTCCTCCCTCTTCCTCCTCCTAGCACTGATGTTACAGGCCCAAGCCATATGCCTGCCTTTTTCTTGAGTGCTGGGGATCCTTACTCAGGTCCTCATATTTGAAAAGCAGGTATTACCCTCTGATCCTTCCCACCCCTGTGTACTTGATTTTAATACCCTGAGGAAATACTCTGAGCTAAATGTTATTTTCTTTGTTTTTAAAGGTCCTACACAGGACCCTTCCACCCCTCAATAGCAAGTAAGCAAAGTTGTTTATCTTCTTGCAAGAATTAAAGGTGTGGCACATAATAGGTAATCTGTAAATAGTTATAGATGACTAATGAATGAGTTATGCTTGTCAAGGTTTCTCTCTCTCAGACAGCCTAAATTAGTGAGGTGTTATTAGGAAATACCATGAGGTAAGAAGTACATGAATTGGCTCTTGAGGAAAATGATACCTAATTCTTTCATTCCAGAAAACATAGAGAAAAGTGAGTCCTTCAGCTGCTGAGGAAAGCAAACAAAATAGCACAACCCCAGGCAAAAAATACAAAGTAAAAAACCAAACACAGCTATAGGTGTCTTAGGTACAGAAATAAACTGGCTCATATTTTTCCTGCATGCTTTTTCCTGTGAAAGGGAATAATATAAGACTTCAGTGTTGGGTTAGGTGTCTAGTGTCCAGTTTCTTTACATTGCTTTTGTTCTTTATTGCACCTTAGGATTATTCATGCCCCCATTTTCATCCATCCCTCCTCCTGCCTTCTTGGGGATCTTTTTTCTCTTCCCATATAGTTCCCTCCCACTTTCTTGTCATATATGTGCATCTGGATGTGCATGCGTGCAAGTGTGTGTGTGTGTGTGTGTGTGTATGTGTGTGTGTGTGTGTGTCTTTTCCCCATTAGTCCGTCTTGCTCCTCGATTCTTCCTCCATTACCTCTTCCTCCCCAACCTCACCCCTAGATAGTTCCCCATCTACTTCCATGCCCTATTAAAAATTTATTTAAATCTAGATCCCACATCAGAAAACATGTTTGTTGTATGATTTTGATGCCTGGGTAATAATGGCCCCATGGAATGAGTTTGGCTATTCCCTTTCAGTTTGAGAAGCACTGATGTTAACTGGACTTTAAAGGATTAGTAGTATTTAGTTAGTAAATGTGTCCATTGCTAGGCCGAAATTTCTTTGTTACGGATGTATGTAACAATGTATCTATTTCTTCTAGATAATCCATGGATTGTTTTGGTTTTTGGGTTTGTATTTTTTTTTTAAGTTTCAAAGTATTCCTAATAATTCTCTGTATTTTATTGGATACTATTCTACTCATAAAACCTATTATTTTCATCATTGAAACTCCTTCTTCTTCCCTTATATTTAGGATTTCTTTTTGTAATTTCTGCAGAGCTGGCTTGGTAGTCATGAACTTCCTTAGTTTATGGAGCTGTCCTTGCCTGACTGGTTGGTTAGTGATGGCACCTTTAGAGCTTGGAATATGCAATAGTGCCAAATTTTCTGCTTCCCCTGGAAGAGCAATGAAAGGTGGTGTCTGTAGGTGAATTTTTCTTTAGGCTGCCAGTTCACAAATAACGACATGGAGATTTATTATTAATTATGAAATCTTGGCCAATAGCTTCGGCCTGTTTCTAACTAGCTCTTATAACTTAAATTAACCCATTTCTATTCATATATGTGTTGCCATGTGACTTGTGGCTTTTACCTCTGCTGCATATCTGTTCCCTCAGGTTGGTGACTCCACCTTTCTTCTTCCCAGAGCTCTCTGTCCAGAAGTCCCTGTTATACCTCCTGCCTAGCTACTGGCCATTTAGCTTTTTATTAAACTAATCACAGTGACACATCTTCACACAGTGTAAATGAATATTCCACAACANTTCCCCCCTTTTGTCTAATAAAAAAGAAAGGTTTTAACTTTAACATAGTAAAACTNTATACAGTAAGAACAATTATCAGGTAAGAATTACATTTACAATGTCCAGTCCATTTGTATTTGATAAATTTAGAGAAAATACTCCATTATCTTTTTGTGCTCTGTGAAGATGTGTTACTCTGATTGGTTTAATAAAAAGCTGAACAGCCAATAGGTAGGCAGGGTTTCCGGGCAGAGGGGACTCTGGAAAGAAGGCAGAGTCGCCAGCCAGATGCGGGATAACCAGGACAGGCATAATGGAGGTGAGGTAACGAGTACATGGAAGAATGTGGATTAAAAAATATGGGTTAATTTAAGTTATAAGAGCTAGTTAGAAACAAGCCTAAGCTAAGGCAGAGTCTTCATAATTAATACTAAGTTTCCATGTCATTTTTTGTGAGCTGGCAGCCCAAAGAAAAGCCCAACTATGTACAGGTACCCTCCCTCCCTCATCTCAAAGTAGGAGTGAAGGAGGCACCAGTGATGACAAGTCCCTTGGAGTGTCTGCTGGTCACACGCAGATTTCCAGTCTAGTTTCCTCCTTTGTTTGCAGCCCTAGAGCCAGTGATGGGGGCTTCTTCATTCAGTGCTCTTAAGTTGGAGCCTATTATTTCCTTTGTAAAAGCTAACATTCAGTTATTTCTGGACGTCTCTGTTGTCTTTCTGTTTACTGTGGCCCTCTCTTGCCTTTCCACAGTTTGCATCTCACTCCGCAGTCGTGGATTGGGTGTTTTCTTTTGTGGGGACACAGGAAAGTGTAATTTGTCTCTGTTTTGCCATCTTCTTTCTATCAAAAGACCATGTTTCTGTTTCTTCTGATTATTATTATTATTACATATTTCCCTTCTCTTTCCTCCCCAGACCTTTCCATGTACCTTTCCTCACTCTCCTTCAAACTCATGACCTCTTTCTTCACTAATTGTTATAGCATACATATATGTACACGCGCGCACACACACACACACACACACACACACACACACACACACACACA
>LZPO01076285.1:60271-73594 GCA_001675575.1 Neotoma lepida
TATTTGCCTGTATGTGTGAAGAATCCTGAATCTGACACATTTAATGCTCTAGGGGAAGAGAAAGGGCTTGCTTGCAAACCAGAAAAGGAAGATGTTTCACTCTGTCTATTGTCTTTAAGTGTTTTCCTTTTGTTTTTTTAATTCATACCACTCTTCTACATGAATACAAACTGAAAACACTAGGCCCAGACATGATACTCATGGACATGGGAGGCTGATGCTGGAACTGGGCCATAAAGTCAAGTCCAGTTTATGCTACTTAGTAAGTTCCAGGTCAGCTTGGNCTATAGTATGAGACCCTGTCTCAAAAAGCAAATTGATTTTAAAAGTTAACATTTCCCCCTTGGGTGATTGAGGGATCTACCTCAACCTCAATGTAGGCTTTCCCAGTGTTCTCACTTTGCAAAAGAGACCCAGACCTATTGTAAATACTTTTGAGGTNGACCCATGACCCCTCGTGACCTGTGTCTGGAATAAAGCATTTCCAACTCTGATATTTTGAAACTGAATTAATGGTCATTCTCTGTCTCCCGGAATCTGTTCTTGCCTTCAGATCTCAGAANGTCCACTGTGCTCCGCGGTTAGGATGTTATTCAGGGTTACCTTTAACCTTTTCACTGTTTTCACCTTTACCCTTTCCCTGGCTCCTCAGCACACTGGGTTAGCTTTTGCCTCAGAAGTGCTTGTCAGGGGCAGCAAGATGCTCAGGGTAAAAACATTTGCTGTCAAGCTTGATGACCCGTGTTCAGTCCCTCGGACCTCCATGATAGAAGGAAAAGAACTGACCCCCAAAAGTTGTCCTTCCACCTCCAGACATCCATGCCTCACCCAACCCCACTTATAAATAAATAAAAGTGCACTTTAAAAATAAATTCAAATGAAACATTTGTTANTGCTGTCCCCTCTTCACGTCTACTGCTGCTATTTTCTCCCCCACCTTCCGTCTCCAGGCGTTCCCCTGTCTAGTCTCCCTCAAGGCCATTTCACTTGAACCTCAATGATTCCCACTGGCTACAAGACAATGTGTACTGTCCCTACTCTTCCATGGTCAAGCCCACATTCTGGTCGTAACTCCACTACCCCACTCACAAACACCATTAGCCATATGTAAATCCTCGTGGGCTTATTCTGTGTTCACACCTCTGTTTGTGTCTCCCTTTTCCTGAGCATTGCTCCTCTCCTCAGACGCTCTCCTTGGTGCACTATTGTCTGCCCAGTTCACAAGTTACTTTGAGTATCCTTTCTGANCAAAATTAACTGCTCCCTCCTCCAGCTCTCATTAATTCTTGTTATTTCTCCAAAGCACTTAGTAATTGTGTTATAGTTTGTATATGTGAGTAGGTGGCTCTGACAATTCACAGTAGTAGTTTATGCCAGTTGCCATAGCATGCTAGATTAGAAATATAATAGTTCAAACATTAAAAAAATTTCTAAGTCACATTAAGTCCAAAACAGATTCCTGATTTGTGAGTGGCCTTCAAGGTGCTGAGTAGGACAGTGATTTGGGTTCCTTTGATCGTGTGACTCTGCACTCCTCTGCACTTGGCTTTCAAAGTCCCACGCTTAGCTCAGTACAGCAAGTACAAAAGAACACGGAGAAGATACCATGTGGGAGGTTTCATGGGCCAAGGCTTCTGGTAGATTAGCTATAAATTCAGTCATGTCCTACACCTGATCGTAGAGGTGCAGGGACATTAACCTCATGCCCAAGAGAAAGAAGAAATAGGATTGCTAGTTGGCTACTCTTCCTCCTTCCCAGGCATATACCTGGTTGATCTTTGTGTCCTCAGTCCCTGGCACATAGAAGGCACTGAGTATCCTATGAATAGTGGCTTTAAATAGGCAAGTGGATGTGCAGNTGACTATGGAAGGGAAAATGAGACAGTGAGTAGCCACTGTACTCTTCCAAACCAGTATCCCCTTTTAGCCAAGGTACCAGTCATTTAAAAAAAAATTTTTTAATGACTGGTATCATTTATCTACCAGCTAGTTTGGGGTAGGTTTCTTAAAATAATCTTGTATACACACACACACACACACACACACACACAGGAGATGGACTCAGTACCATTGTACTTGCCAAGCATCTAAAAGGCCCTGGTTTCAATTCCTAGTGCTGCAGGAAAACAAAATACAGAACAGATAGACAGGTGCTTGATTGAATTTTCTCATAATAACAAATTTTTTATTGCTGTGACAAAACACTATGACCAAGGCAAGTTTATAAAAGAAAACATGTAATTGGGCTTAGAGTTTCAGAGGGTTAGAGTCCGAANGGCAAAGCAAAGGCATGGAGGCAGAAACAGCTGACAATTCACATCCTGATCTGCAAACGGGAACAGAAGGGGCTCTACCATATGTCCCCAAGCAGATGTTTTTGTTGTTGTTTTTTTGTTTTCCAAGACAGGGTTTCTCTGTGTAGCTCTAAACTGTCCTGGAACTGGCTCTATAGACCAGGCTAGCCTCTAACTTAGAGACCAGTCTTCCTCTGCCTCCCAAGTGCTGGGATTAAAGGTGTGTGCCACCATACCTAGCTTAAAATTTTAAAAGCCCTCATAGTTTCAGTATTTAATATTAAGGATTTGGTTAATTTTCATTTTTTGGCAAAGGGGGAACACGAGCTTATAGTTATTTCNTTTTCTTTTTTTATTAAGAAATGTTTTTATTCATTTTACATACCAATCACAGATCCCCCTCTTCCCTCCTCCCACCCCTCCAGCCTCCCCCTCAACTCACCCCCCCATTCCCTCCTACCTGTCTATCTATTCTATATTTTGTTTTAGAGGACAGTTGAGGCTGCAAAGCAAGACCCTGTCAGAAAAGAAAGACTGAGTGAGGAGTGAGTGTGTGTGTGAGGGAATGTGTGGGTGGGTGAGGGAGTGAGTGAGAACTGAGTGAGTGTGAGTGAGTGAGTGTGTGAGGAGTGAATGTGTGAGTGGGTGGGTGAGTGTGAGTGGGTGAGTGAATGTGGGTGGGTGAGGGAGTGACTGAGTGGGTGAGTGAGTTTGTTTATGGATACAGATTAGATTCTAAGTTGAAATTGTTTCATTTTGTAGTAAGGTTTCATTTTCTTCTATTATCAGTGTTGTATTTGATAAATGCAGGCCCTTCTGAATCCTGAGATTTCTTGTTATCTGCTCTTTTCTGTGCATTGAGGGGGGATTCCTTCTTACCCATCTTTTCCTGAGATTTCACAGTTATGTGCTTTAGTGAGTGTGTAGTTTTAGGTCTTGATAAGGAGAAAACTACTCATGACCTTGTTAATGTAGACAGACTTTAATTGAAGNGGTCCATGGAAATAGATCAGGGACCATTCCCGTGGGGTCTTTGCTGTGGAATAGAGGATTGGGCTCCTCCACAGCTGTGTAAGGACAAATGGGGAGTGAGTTAAGGATGAGTGCATGGGCAATAGCTAAGAAGTAACCAGTATGAGGGCTCCGGTATCGACAGCAGAACACTTCCCCTGATCTGACTTACTCAGATTAGCTTCCTCTAGGACAGAGAGGAAAACAGTGTCAGGCCAAGTCAGCATAGGAGAGCAGTGGTGTCCTCCTCTGTCTTCTTAGGGCCCTTGTCAAGGTTGGAAAATAAAATTAACAAAGGCAGAATGGCAGGGAAAAAATAGCTTTAATGTTTTTATGAGACACTGGAGTGTTCAGAATAAAGACCCACATTAACAGGGAACACTACCTATTTTTATGCTGTTTAGTGGAGTNATAGTCATAGAGAGTGTGACTGGACAAGAGGTGACCTAGGCTTAGGGAACTGTGCAAGGCCTGTTGACTCAGATTCTTCTTCAGAAGAATTCTTCTGTATCTGAGTATGAAGCTGGCGCCTCAGAGAAAAGTCAAGAACTCCTTACAGGTTTGAAAACTTAGTCAAAGTGGGGAAGGCATTGGGAGGTCAGAGAAATCCTCCTGCTTTTCCTGTTTCTCTGATGCCCTCTGCTTGGCCCACCCAGGATGCTGGAGGTGCNATATTTCAGAGTTGGCTCTTGTAAGCCCTGTCATTGGGAAAAGCTCCTAGAGGCTGCAGAGGTGGCTCAGTGGTTAAGAGCACCGCTGCTCTTGCAGAGGACCCAGGTTAGGTTCCCAGCCCCTGCATTAATGGCTCAACCACCTGGAACTCAAGTTTAGGGGATCCTATACTTTGTGACTGCTGTAGGCACTAAGCACACATATGGTGCACATATAGATACAAAAGCACAACACTCATTTCCATAAAATAAATACACTTTTTAAAAGAAAAAGAATTCATGGGAGCCTGACCAGAGTTTTAACCATAGGAAAAAAATCTTTGTCCGACTCCAAATAGGACTTCTCAGTCAGGAAATACAGCTTTCGATTCTAGAAATTGCTCTTGAAGTTGCTTCTGATTACATTCTCTCACCTGTTTTTAGTTGGTTTACTAGCACTCCAGTTCTTTGTCAGAACTCCAGTGCACATCTGCTCCACTCCCCTCCTGATTTCCGTCCTTTTCCTTCTTCCTACCCCTGGGAGGCTTGTATCTTTGTCACTCTGTTCCCTAGGGCTCTGTTTATACCAAGCTCTTCTTGGTTTTGGTTGAGATTCTCTTTTTAATCTGTTGTTCTATCAACAGTGGGATTTGTTTTAAAAGGTCCTTCTTGGTAATTTGTTGCTTCTGGATTCCTTTGCTTTTTCTTGCCCACTGCATGCAGTGGATGCTAATTATCTTAATTACCCTCTCCTACTTCCTGATTTTCTGCTGCTGAAAACTGCAGAACTANTTCTGAGCCCTGAGAATTGGGGGGACAGAGAGTTGTAGGCATGAGCCTCATGGTGCCACAATCTAGTAATTTAATTTAGTCTGTTCCCAAGGTAGTAAAATAACTTAGAAAAGGCTTTTTTGAGGTCTTCAGGAAGGGTAAGGCCTCACTGACAGCATCATGTAAACTGATGTAGAAAGGGAATCTACCTGTGTTAAGTGTCTTCATTTTCTCGGCATTCTGTCCCNACTGCCATCCATGCCTGTCTTACACTTTGGGAAGATNGAGTCCTTTCCATTATCAGGCTTAGAGCACTTGTCAAACAGCTCAAAGTAAAAATGGAACTTGAATATTTGGAAAGTTTCTATTTTGTTTGAGGTTTGTTTGGGATTTTTAGTGTTTTAGCTTCACATGTTCTGCTCTGAGCTACAGCCACAGCCCTGAATATTTGTTAAANAGATTTNCATTCTTTTTTAATTTTAACCATTTTCCCCCTATTGTCCCCTCTTCTTCCAGATTTCAGACCCCCCCCCAAATCCTTAGCTTTCAGGGAATTCTTCCAGGTGATCTAGATTGTTCTCATCATCCTCTGTCTGTTGAGGTCTCAGGTCTGCTTCGACTGTTAATTCCCTTGTCCTTCACCTCTCATTTTAGCATCTACAGTTCTGGAGTTGGGGTCTTCTCACCCATTTTCCCATCCCTGTGAGCTTATGCCATACAAAAAAGAAAAAACTTCTTCTTTTAATTTCATTGGGGGTTTTAGAAGGAAAGCAGATGCAGTTGTACATCCTACTGTCTTTAACCGAAACCCCACATTGAGTCCCTAAGTAGTAAATATAAATATAAATATGCAGTTATATTTGCCCTATTTCCCTAAATAGTTCATTATTGAGAGTTTTAGTTAAAATATTTCAAGACCATAAAAATCAATGTCTAAATCAGACAGAAAGGTAATTGAATTAGTTTCTGAAGCTAAATAAAATTAAGTTTGAACTATTTTCTTTAGATATTTCTTGCTATCTTCTGTGATTCACTCATCTAAAATGCAAAGGTTAGTAGAGCCCACCCCAAAGTAGTNTAAAGATTAAATGCACAATACTCAGAAGCCCCTGAAGTCAGTGCCTGAGACATGGAAAAAGCTATGGATTAAATTAGAGTCCACTGAGAGCTGAGTGCTGGAAACAGACAGTGGAAAAGAGAGGGAGTCCTGCCTGTCAGAGGACTGAACGGTAAACAAGAAAGTGTGCAGCCCATAGAACACAAGTGTAATTCAAGATACACAAATAAAATGGGGGGGAAATTACCATCTCGAGGTTTAAATGTGGCTGAGAAATCAAGAGATGCTTTGTAGAACAAACTAGTCAGACTTTCTGTTTCCTGTTGGTATAGATATAAAACTTAATGTGAATGTAAATAAAAGCTCTTGCAATATTTATCGTGACTTAAAGGTATCAATAATCAGTTTTGAAGTTTAAAGGGTTTTATTAGCAAATATCAATTATAGACAATAATGGGTTTNGTCACATTTTGATTCCTGTATAGAATACATTTCATATTTACCCCTTTATTATCCTGTCCTCTCTCCCTCCCTTCCCACCCTGCTGATCCTCTTCTCCCTCCCAACTAGTCCCCCTTCTGCTCCCACATCATTTCTNTGTGTGTGTACACNTGTGCCTGTGCACTTCTACCAGTGAATTGGAGTAGGATTACTTACAGGAGAGAGATGAGGGATTGATTATTTAGAGTTTGGGCAATCAAACCAGTGGCTGCACTACCAAAGAAAAGCACACATCAGGTTCTGCATACCCACATTTAGGATTGTTTATAGGTCTTCATCTGATTCTAAAGGCATGTTTATCCTTGTTTCTGTATCACATTTTTTTTAAAGATTTTTACGGTTTACAAACACTCTTGACATTAATAGGCACCTCATCTTTATTTAATCAGATTTTTTTTTATCTATTTGAGTGTTTTGCCATCATGTATGTATATGCACTGCATACGTGTGGTGCTGCAGAGGAGGAGGGGGTGTTAGACTCCCTGGAACAAGAGTTACAGGTGCTTGTGAGCCACTGTGTGGGTGCTGGAAACCAANCGTGGGTCCCCTGTAAGAGCAACAGTGCTCATGACTGCTAAGCCATCTCTCCAGCCTCTACACTTACTTAAAAAATAAATGGAAACAAATACATTTAAGAATGTTTCTCTTAAATTTTTATATAAATACTATTAGAGTAAAATATTGTTTTTGAAACATATAGTATAGCATTGTGCCAAATACTATGTAGAGCACTTAAGTATTTGCCTATGAAAAGTATTTAATAATGTATAAAAATACAATAAAGTAAATGAAAACTTCAAAAACCACTTTTGTTTTTTTAATTATTAGCATAGGAAATTGAAAAGCTATGTTCTTACTAAAAGTACTATTTNTCAATAATCTTAATTTTTATCTTTTTTATATTTTCATGTATTTCAAATTTGTTGTAATCATCTTTTTATTTATAAAATAAGAAAATATGTTATTAAATTTGTACTTCTGAATAAAAAATGTGATCTAGTAATAGGGGATATTTGTGGTCAATTTTGCATGAGCACCCCTGGAAAAAAAAAAAAGAGATAATGAGATTTTGACTCCTTGGCAGCATGTTGATGTCTTGTCTAAAGATGATAGAATTATTTACTTCTCAATGTTGTCCCTAAGCCTGAAAACTCATACTTGTTATTTTAAGATTCATAGCTTCTGTTTTTGACTAGAGTTATATATACTCCTGGCCACACTGATGACCACATGGCNTTACTCCTGGAAGAGGAAAATGCCATATTTTCTGGGGACTGTGTCCTAGGAGAAGGAACAGCAGTGTTTGAAGACCTCTATGATTATATGAACTCCCTNCAAGACTTACTGAAAATCAAAGCTGCTGTTATATATCCAGGTGAGTGATGTTTTCTTAATCTAGTAATCAGGTAGCATAGCTGTGGGGGTTTACTTTGGGGGCTTTCATCAGTCTGTGTATCAGTTTTGGTGCCAGAACCATACTGTTTTTGCTACAGTAACTCTAGTATAATTTAAAATCAGATATTATGATATCAGCATTGCTCAGATTTGCTTTGGCTATTTGAGGTCTTTTGTCAATAAATTTGATAACTGTTCTTCCTGGTTATATGAAGGATGTTACCAGAATTTTGATAGGGATTTGCATTGAATCTGTTTCTCATTTTGGGTAATAAGAACATGTATTTGTGTCTCCTTCAGGTTATTTCTACAGTGCTTTATAGTTTCCATCACAAAGGTCTTTCACATCTTCTGTTTATTTATTTTTGTTGGGTTTGGGGGGGTTGTTTATTTGTTTTGTTTTTAACCAAGAACAGAGAGGAGGCTACTGTGACTAAGATTATTTTCCTGATTATTTCAGTGAATTCATTCTNTCCATGTAAAATTCGTTTAATGTTCAGTTGACACTGGTCCTTTGCTGAGAGTGTTTATAGACCAGCTTCCTCCTTTAGGTCTCTGGTGTGTGGAGTCATGTTATCTGCAGAGAGGTGTAAACTGGGCTCTTTCTTCATATTTGCATCTCCTTTTGTATGGTTCCTTTTATGCTGCTGGGACTGCAGTACCTGACAGGAACACCAAGGCCTAACAGACTTATTTTAACTCGTAGTTGTAGACGGGTTTAGGCCATCTGGGCAGGGAAGGCCTGGTGGGCCAACTCAGTTCATGGCAGTCAGAACACATAGCAGACACTGTTCATACTTAGGAAGCAAAAAGAACCAGGAGCCATGTAAGACTTGGAAAGGCCCTCTGCTAGTGACTGACTTCTGCTACCTAGCCCACCTCGGAGAGATCCCATACAGGCCTAAAAGAAGCAGCACTTTAATCTCAGCACTCTGGAGGCAGAGGCAGGCAGATATCTGTGAGTTCGAGGCCAGCCTGGTCTACAGAATGAGTTCCAGGACAGGCTCCAAAGCTACACAGAGAAACCCTGTCTCAAAAAACAGAAAAAGAAAGAAAGAAAGCAGGCAAGCAGGCAGCAGTAATTAAGCAGGTCAAACCTATGGGAGTTCACACTCAGATCACACTGCATTTCCTTCTCTTTGCTATTGACCCAGCTAAGAAGTCAAGCACTGTATTGAATTAGAATGGAGACAGTGNACATCCTTGTCCCATTCTTGGATTTAGAGGAAATGCTGTTTTTCTCCAGTTTGCATGTTAGCCACTAAGCATGTCGTACATAGCCTTTCTTANGCTCAAGTCTGGTGCTTCTAGCCTGCCTTATCCAAGGCTGTTACCATGAAGGGATGCTGCATTTTGTCAGCTTTTTCAGATGATACAGGCATTTGATTTTTGTCTTTGATTCCATTTGTGCACTATGTTGTATTTGCTTACTTGTATATTTTGAACCCTCTCTAGAATTAAATCAGTTTGATCATGGTAATATATTTTTAAGGTGTTATTGAATACAGTTTGCTAGGGTTTCATTTTGTTTTGTGTTCATTAAGGACATTGAATGTCATTTTCCCCTTTGTTGTTGGATCATTGTCCAGCAACATCAGTACCAAGGTAACCCTGGATTAGTGTCCTGGGTCTGGAAGGGTTACTTGCTCTTTTGTCTTGTGGAACAGTTTGAAGATTGTCTTAGGGTTTCTATTGCTGTGAAGAGACACCAGGGCCACAGCAACTCTTATAAAGGAAACATTTTATTGGAGTGGCTCGATTACAGTGGTTTAGTACATTATCATTGCAGGGAGCATGGCAGCGTGTAGGCAGACATGGTGCTGAAGAAGTAGCTAAGAGTCCTACATCTTGCAGGCAAGTTGACTGAGACACTGGGTGGTATCCTGAGCATAGGAAACCTCAAAGCCCACCCCCACAGTGACACACTTTCTCCAACAAGGCCATACCTCCTGATAGAGCCACTCGCTATGAGATTATAGGGCCAATTGCATGCAAACTACCACAGGGATCATTGGTGCTAGTTTTCTTTAAAGGGCCAGTACTCTTCAGTTGTGAAAAGTCCTGGGCTTTTCTTTCTTGAGGCCTTTCAGTGCTACTTCAGTCTTATTTCCTACTACACATCTGTCTGGTTATTTTGATTTTGGTATGTCATATGTGTCTAGAAATTGATCCATTTCTTTTTGATGTTCCAATTTATTAGACTAAGTTTACNAAATGAAGTACAGTGATCTGAAGTTCAGTAGTCTCCTACAGTATTTCCTTTTTTATGTTCAATTTTGTTTAACTCTTTTCTCCTTTTGGTTAGTTTGGCTAAGGGTTTGAAAATCTTATTCTTAAAAAAAAAGCAGCTCTCTTGTTGGTCCTTTGTATTCTTTTGGTCTCTATTTCATATTCATTACTTTCTTCCCTGAACTGGTATTATTTCCATTTATTTTAACTGTTCTTATTTCAAGACATCAAGGTGCTTAATTTGGTTATTTGTTCTATGTCTCTGGTTTTTTAGTATTCATTTACATTCATGAGAGTGTGTGTNTGCATATGTGCATGCATAGCACACATGTTGAGGTCAAGAGGACAACTTACAGGAGTTGGTTCACTCCTTCCACCAAGCAGGTCCTGGGGATCAAACTCTGGTCAGCAGATTTAGCAGCAGGGCTTTTCCCACTGAGCCATCTCACCGGCTCCTCTCTGATGTTTTAATGTGGAGCATTCATAGCTATTGTGTGATTTCTCTGAAGAGATGCAGATTAATTTAGTTTACACTTGCAATGGGAAGTCTTTAAAGGATAACTTGGCTGAGTGTATAATAAACTTGGTTGACAGTTACTCAGTCTCGGGGCTTGAAATACATCAGTGTGTGCTTTCCAGGCCTTAGGTTTCTGCTGACATGTCTGTTCCTAGTCTAATAGATTTTCCTTTGTAACTTGACATGCCCTGTGCAGCTTCAATATTCTTTCATTGTTCTGTACCCTGGGCATTTTCACTTTAGTATAACATGGAAAGGCTGCTTTCTGGTCATGTTTTTTTGGGGGGATTCTAAATGCCTCCTGAACTTGAATGTCCGTTTCTTTCCCTACATTTGGGGATGTTCTGCTGTAACGTCACTGTGTCTTTCATCAGTGACTTAGTTTCTTTTCAACACTACACCTCCATAGGCTTGGTCTGTTCATCTGTCCCAGAGGTCTGGAGTGTTGTGGCCATGGTTGCTTATTGATATTTGAATGTAATAATGTCTTAACATCTTCAATCCTTGATTTTCTTTCCTCTTGCTAGCACAGGGGCTTCCTTCACATAAGAGTTTCCCTTCTTATGTCCAGGAGCCACTGCCAGCCCCAACTTTTATGGCCTGTGAAGCTAGGTAGATTCTCACCTGCACCAGAGGTCCACCAGTTTTTGCACCCAGAGATGGCAGATTTCTAAGCCAAGGGGTTCGCACACATGTCAGAGTTCCTCAACCGACATGAAAAACTGAGGGAACTCAGCAGTCTGCCTGCTAGCATCAGCGCCTCCAGACACTGCCAAGCACCGAAGCACCTTGCAGGAGGAAGGCATCCGGGAAATCCATTGTTGAAACAAAGCAAGCTTACAAGGGAACAGGATAATGTCTCAATCACTGTTGCTCCTATTAATCGACTTCTCTCGTAAACCACATTTTAGCTGTGAAACTTTGGGTAAGACTTGCCCTCTGTACTTTTAACTCACAATGTTGACATGTCTGGTTTCCATAGCAACTCTAAAATGGTACATTCCCAATCTCCAGAAGAAGAAACCTGTTATATGTCAGATATCACTGCACTGCTTACAATATGAATGTTCCCTCCATCGTAGAAGCTAAAAAGAACCCAGTAAGAGTCCCAGAAGGAAAAGGGGGATTGGTTTGTTTTCTGACTTGCTCCTAACAGCCATGGGAAGATCTGTCTGTACACTTGCATTCTCTCCTGAGTTCTCGGTGTTAGGAAATAGTGAGTGTACCGTGTAGCTGGGCGTGCAGATTATCATGACATGAGAGGAGTAGAAACTGAAGGCTGCATGAAAGGCAAAGGAGTAGCTGCCCAAGGCACTCCCAAGCTAGGCCAATGAGAGGCGGCCTGCCAGGGTTCTCAGAGTGGATCCAGTGAACCTCACATCCTATTAGCAGGGAAGTGTTTTTATGTAAATTATGCTCTGTCACCATAGTTACCATACCGTAAAGACTGCTTCCCTGAAGGTATCATGCAGGGGCCTTTATAGCTATGTGCTTACAAAAGCCCTGTGAAGTAGGTGCTGGTATCACTACACAGCTGAAGAAACAGGCTAAGAAGGAAACAGCCTGTTACAAAGTCCAGCACTATTTATGTGATACTAGGTTAGCCTGCGCCTGGATGTTTTGTTCTCAAAGATTTAAAATATCCCTTTTGTGGACTTCTGTACCCTACTGTAGTGTTTAAAGGGCAGGCGAATTTCAGTGTAACTGCATCTGGGTGGTCACAAGTTCTGAATGGCTACATTTGCTGTAAGATTTTAGTTCCCCTGTGGGCCTTAGACTTGGCTTTGTATTCTCTCTTCATTCTCGTTTGCAGGCTTACTGCAGTGGTTAAGACAGCACCCATAGTGGTTAAAAACTGCCGAGTAGGAATCTCAGCTCCACCCCTTCTTCGCTATATAGCTGTAGGCAGGTTATGTCCCTTCCCTGTGGATAGTAATAATACCTACCTCATGGGATCCTTGTAAGCACCCAGTACTTCAAGTATGTGGAATAATACTGAGCACCCAGTGAACACTGCATATTACCTACCATTATTGTAGTTACTGTTTTAGTGCATATATTATTGCTAAAATAGATCTTATATTTTAAGGTGCATAATAATATTATATATTTTTATTTGATATAATTCTCTAAAGGTTTTTGGCATTATGCAGTTTTTTATTGTTGCCATCAAAGCTTTATTTTTCCCCAAGCTATCTATAATGTAGTGCTTTTTTATTAACATATATTAATTATACATAGTAATTAGTTTCATTATGACCTTTTCATAGGTTTATATAATGTATTTTGAGGGGCTGAAGAGAGGGCTCAGTGGTTAAGAGTGCTTGCTGCTCTTTCAGATGGTAGAAGTTCAGTTCTCATGTCGGGTGGCTCACAAGCGCTTGTAACACCAACTCCAGGGCAGCCACTGACTCCACAAGCACCCATATATTCATTCACATCCCCGCACAGACATACACATACACATAAATAATAGAATACATCTTTAAAAAATATACTTTGATTATATTTCCCTCCTAATACATTTCTTGTCCCCTTCACATTCCCACTGATCCCTTCCTCTTCCCAAACCCCGCCCCCTCTGCTTTCATTTTCTTTGGTGATCTAATGAGTTTAGTTGGGGTTGCTTACAGGAGCTTAGGTGAAGGTTTTTTGTGGGCGGGGCACTGGCGGCTTACCATTGGCTACACTACTGAATAGGAAAATGTCTCTTCCTGTCCAGCAACTGTTCACTGACTCCAGCTCCTCAAGGACCAGTGAGAGAGTCTCATGAGACCTCCTCCCATCACAGAATGTCAACAGGCCCACTTCTGAAGGTCCTGTTTCCACAGTCTTTAAATCTTATACTAGGGTGTAGCTTTCCAAGCAATGACTATTTATGTACTTATTTGCTTTTCA
>LZPO01076286.1:24860-34885 GCA_001675575.1 Neotoma lepida
TCTTAAAGGTTCCACATGACTCACTTCCTCTAGTGAGGTTCTACTTCTTAAAGGTTCCAACCTTCCCAAATTGCACCATCAGCTGTGAAAAAAATGTTCAAACATGTGAGCCTATGAGGACACTTCCATTCAAAGCACCACAAGCTCTGTTATTAATGCTATTAATTCCATTGTTTTCAATCAACAAGTCCACAGCCACATAGCCAGAAAGTGGCAGAGGTGAAACTTATGCCTCTGTAGATTAAATTTTAA
This sequence comes from Neotoma lepida, assembly GCA_001675575.1. NCBI lineage: Eukaryota > Metazoa > Chordata > Mammalia > Rodentia > Cricetidae > Neotoma > Neotoma lepida. The sequence goes on from LZPO01076286.1 coordinate 25,113, forward strand.
AAAATGTGTACTGTTCTGCCTCCCATATATGAAGAAGTAGTGAGTCTTAGCCATCATTGGCTGTGTATGTTTCTGTTTGGCCTACTGCTGTAAGCATTATGATATCAACTTCTATGGCTTGGAATACCTTGCATGTAACTTGGCTTTCCTTCATTGAAAAGAGTAACTAATAATAATTATATCACATATACTATAAACCTAGTAACAAAATAAAAGATAGAACCAAACCAATAATAGTAGTGATGGGAAGGAAGAGAGGGGTGTGTGTAAACAAGGTGAGGAGTGGTGTCCTGTGAGCATTATTTGTTGAATTAAAAACAAGGCAGAAGGTTTGGCAACATGATATGGTTTTATAGGTAGTTAGTTCAGTAGCTTGACAAGTCTTAAGTTCTATGTGTATCAGAAAGTTTAGTGTCTTTGGGCCTTCTTGATTCTATGAAGCAGCAACGAGTGCTTACATTCTTGATTAGCTGTCCAAGGAGAAGTCATGGGATCCTGTCAGTGTGTGAGGACTGGAGGCAGGGAAGGGAAGTAAACATGGGAAGCATTTCCTGAGAGTTCTAATCTGTATTTTTTNGGGGAAAAAAGGTATCTGAAACTGTTAGGAACAAAAAAGTTTTCAGAATAAAATACAGGATGAAAAGTCTCCTTGCTTGCAATAGAGTTCAAGTTTTCTAAATGATAAGTCAAAATTTAAAGGCAGTAAGATGGGCTGTGTATGAATGAGATAAGGAAATAATTATAGTTTACTCTTAGAAGATAAATGGATTCTGGAATTTAACAGTGATAAGTATCTCTATCCATACAGGTGAGCATCATATAAATTTACCTGGATGTCCTCAAGACCCCTGGACTGAGATACTGACATTTGAGCTCACTTGGTCTTATGAAGCTCCTTGAACTAGAATGATGTCCCTCTAACCACACAAAGTCACTCAGTTTGCATATCATCCTTAAATACAGGCGATGCTCAGTTATCAAACAGGCCTCTATTGTGGTGCTGAAATGGACTGGGTGGGATCTTAGATCTCTATACAGGAACCCCTCAAGATGTTTCTTTCTGAGTCTGTTTGCATGGAGGTAATATGCTGCTGGCTTTCCCCCTGCATAGGCAGTTGCATCTCCTTGACCCTTTCATTCTGAATGTCTTCTAAGCCTTCTCTCTCAGTGTGAGACCATTCATGTGGTCCAAGGGTACCCAGTTTGGAGAGAGATGAATCAACACAAAACTCTTTTAATTGGGAAGTTCTTTCTGCTAATTCTTTGCCTCTAGATGCAGGAACACCACCAGTGATTGCCTAATTCTATCATTTGTCTAGTTTATGTATAAAAAAATATGTAACCTGTCCCTCAGTAAAGCTTTCTCCTTTTTTTGAGAGAAGGTTTCCTGTAGGCTAGGCTGGTCTTGAGGATGTCTTTACACTCCCAGCCCTCCTGCCTCTACCTCCATGCATGAGATTACAGGTATGCACCATCTCTATGGCAGCCTTGAGAATTTTAACTCTTCAGCAATACCATAAGCTGCAGAAGTGTATGTCACCACCACTTGTAAGATCAGCTGACTCGTTGCAGTGGTAGTGTTTCCTTTCTACAAAAAGTGGTAAGAAAAGAGATCATTGGACTGAGTCCAAATGAACAAACTGGAATTCAGACACAAAACCTTCATCTCAGAAAATGACCAGTGCCACCTCATGGAACTTTTCAGCTAGTCTACAGCCCTTCAAGCTCTCTATGCAAATTGGAATGTCTTCCTACTAAGTCAGTTACCTACATCAAAGCTTCTCAAACTGGTTTAGAGTCTCCTATGAGGTTGTGTAACTAAACATGGAGATCATGAGCAATTTAGCAAAAGTTCTTGAACTCACAGTGACCAAAAGTTAATTCAAAACCAAATATGTAATGAACCCAAGGTGTTCCTAGTAGTGCTTGCCTGTGTTACATCACATGACTCCACTACAGCCTTGGTTCTGAACACATGTGTGCACTTTGCAGCATGAATGCTATCAAGTGACATGATGCCAAGCAATGACACCTGATACACCTTAGCTCTGACATGAGATGCTGTATATTGTAAATTGCACTTTTCTGCTTTTATAGATATGTAATGATTTACTTACAAAAATCAAAGACAATATTTTTCTACCCTCATTCTTCATCTGTATCAACTTTGTATATTTTGAAAATACTAAGCCTATTATTACATGACACTTTATTTTCTTTTTTAACAAATGGTTAAATTATATGCATACAAACAGCTGTTCTAAAATAATTTTAAGATTTATTATGAGAAAAGATTTGATTTTTATTCCTATCTTTATAATAATATACTCAAGCTGCATAAAATTTCTTGCCTCTGAAGAAATTATGAGTTGAAAAAGTATAATAGCTTAAATGAAATATATATATATATATATTAATCTTGTTTCTGTCTTGGTGTGCATTGTATGCATGTGTGCAGTATGTGCATATGCATGTGTGTGCATGTAGACGACAGAGGCTAACATCAGGTGCCTTCACCTCTCACTCTTTACCTTAGCTTATGAGACAGGATCTCTAGTTAAACCCAGAGCTCACCAGATGGCCAGACTGACTGGCCCATGAGCCTGTCTCCTCCTTAGTGCCAGGTTACACAGCTGTTCAGCCACACCTGGATTTTACCGGGGTGCTGGTATCTGAACTCATGTCCGCATCCTTGTGTGACAGGCACTTTAATGATAGAGCGATCTCCTGAGCTCCCTGTATAAAATTTTCTGAGCAAAGGTCATACCATTCTGCTAAGCAAGCTACATTAAGAGATCTTTGTAACATCAATTCTGTTCAACAGGATATTATTTCTGTTCAACAGTAATTTTACAAAAATTTCAATGAATATTTGCCCCCCTCCCAGACCAAAGTGAAATAATGAAAACCACAGAAGATAAACAATGCAGAACATTTGGCTAACTTTGAATATAAATTAGTATAAAGTCTGAATTACTAATTATGTGCACCTGCAATCTACCATTATGTTTTCAAATAACTTCAGATTGATTACTTGCAAATACACCAAGGCTTAGACAGTTCAGTATTGTGTGGAATTGCCTTAGTAATAGGCAACACAGCTGCTTTTGAGTATCAATTTCATTTTCTATATAAAGTAATATACTTAAGTAATTAAAATCATCTAAAAAATTTCCTTTGCATATAACATGAATTTTTATTGTGGGGGGGCTAGGATTAAGAGATCTTCACACAATTTCAACTATTCAAACCAGTATACATATGAATTACCTAGGTAGTTTATTTAAAAGCAGATTTCTGACTTGGTAATTTTAAGGTTTGAGAATCTGCCTGTGGTCAAGTTCCCAGCAGTGCGGACGCTGCTGCTGCCAGGAACACCTGTGGCAACAGGGCTCCACAGCTTATCCACTGAGAGCTTGTCCACCCACAGCTGTCAAATATTGCCACAGGAGCAGGGCAGCAGCTTGTTCTCCATCATGAAGGGGCCAGTAATTGTGCTTTTGATGGTGGAAAGCTGAGTGTTTCTGTTAGACACTGACTTTCTGAAAATGACATCCTCATGAACCTCAGCTGTGGTGAAGCCCTCTACTGAGTTATTGAGGACAATGTATGATAAGAGACAAACTGTGCTAGTTTGAATGTAACTGGCCCCCATAATCTCATAGGAATGGCACTATTAGGAGGTGTGGCTTTGTTGGAGTAGGTATGGCCTTGTTAGAGGAAGTGTGTCACTGTGAGGGAGGGCTTTGAGGATTCCTATGCTCAAGATACTGCCCAGTGTCTCAGTCGATTTCGTGTTGCTTGCAAGATGTAGGACTCTCAGCTAATTCTCCAGTACCATGTCTGCCTGCATGCTGCCATGTCCTTCCATGATGATAATGGACTGAACCTCTGAAACTATAAGTGAACCACCCCAATTCAATGTTTTCTTTATAAGAGTTGCTGTGGTCATGGTGTCTCTTCACAGCAATAAAAATGTAACTAAGACACCGATTGACCAAAGGATGAGGGAGGATCTAATTTCCACTTCTATAGTGTTTTGTGGTTTGGACATGCATGTTTTTGTTGTGGAATATTGTTTTAGCTATGTAAAGATGTGTTACATTTGTTTATGCTGCAGAATATTACTTTAACTGTGTAAAGGTGTGTTACATTTGTTTATGCTGCATTTGTTTAATGATGTAAGGATGTGTTACATTTGTTTATGTTGCAGAATATTATTTTAACTATGTGCAGGTGTGTTACATTTGTTTGTGCCGTATTTGTTTAATTATGTAAAGATGTATTGCATTTGTTTCACCTTGCCTGACTAAGGCACTTGATTGGTTTAATAAAAAGCTGAATGGCCAATAGCTAGGCAGTAGAGGGATAGGTGAGGCTGGTGGGCAGAAATAATAAGTAGGAGGAGTAGAGAGAAGGAGGAAGAGAACAAAGGAGAAAGAGCGGGACACTCAGGGCCTGAAGCCAGGCAGCCACCAGCCAGCCAGACACAAGAAGCATGAAAGTAAGACATACAGAAATAAAGAAAGGTAAAAAGCCCCAAGACAAAATGTAGATGAAGAGAAACAAGATAGTTCTAAGAGCTAGCAAGAAATAAGAGCTAAGATAAGGCCATGCATTCGTAACTAATAGGAAGTCTCCATGTCTTGGTCTTGATTTGGAAGCTGGTTGGTGGCCCAAAAGAAAAAGTCTGCTATAGTTTTTAGAGTGACAAAAGAACCAGGAAAAGGGTTTGCCTGGTAAAGGTGCCTGCTGCCAAGCCTGATGACCTGAGTTGGAAATCTAGGACCCATATNATGGAAGGAGGGAACTGACACTGTGGTGGTTTGAATAAGAATGGCTCCCACAGGCTCATATACTTGAATCCTTAGTCACCAGGGAGTGGAGCTGTTTGAAAGGATTAGAAGGATTTGGAGATGTGACCTTGTTGGAAAAAGTCTGTCACTGGGGATGTGCTTTGAGGTTTGAAAACCCCATGCAGGCNCAGGTTCTTTCTTTCTCTCTGTCTATGGATCAGGGTATAGTTCTCAGCTACTGGTACAGAGTCTGAATGCATGCTGCCATGCTCCCTGCTACAATGATAGTGGACTAACCCTCCGAAACTGTAAGCAAGTCCCCAGTTAAATGCTTTCCTTCATGTGAGTTGCTTCGGTCATGGTGTCCTTCACAGCAATAGGACAGTGACTAAGACAGACCCCATGGGTTGTCCTCTTGACTTCTCCCCATGCTCAGTGACTGCATGTACCCTGCCCCCACATAAACTCATTCACAAAAAACAAAATGAGCAAAGGAAGGGAAGGTTAGCATACTTAAAGCTTATCTTACTAACTTACCTTTATGGGCTATTCTAACAGCATAACACCAGGTGTAATGACGTCACTAAGTCAGAAAAAACTCTGACAGCATCAAGTAGTATATAAAATGGCAATCATAAATATAGGTCCATTTAAAATAGTTTTACTTTAAAAATTTTAAAGTTGTGAATTATAACATATAACAGATGTGAAAAGAATGCATTTAACTTTCCATTTCTGCTCAAAGTCACTTCAGTGTCTTTCTCATTTCCACTTGGTACCCAGAATCTGTAATATGACAGCTCCATGCTCAGCTTGCTTCTTCATGGCATTAGCAGAATCACATTCAAGAATCAAAGACCCAAAAGAGAGCTGCATTCATACTGAATGATGGTTTTATGTCCCTCAGAAACCTACAACTTCTACTTTGGAAGTCTCTCCTGTGTCTTTTATTTGTCAATTGTGGTTTGTCACTGTCATCTGCCTGACTTGTTCTGGGTGACGGTTATTATGCCAACTCAACAGGAACTAGAAGCACTTAGAAGACCAGCCTCTAGACATACCTGTAAGGGATTTCATGGATTAGATTGATTGANACTCTGACTCACTGCAGGCCCACAGTGATGAACCTATCCACTGCAATGCTCTGACTCACTGCAGACCTACAGCAATGAACCTATCCACTGTGATGCTCTGACTCACTGCCGGCNTACAGTGATGGACCTATCCACTATGATGCTCTGATTCACCACAGACCCACAGCAATGGCCTGAAACCTCAGAAAACATGAGCTAACATTAATCTTTTCTCCCTGTTCTTATTTTTCTCATGTATTTGTAATAGTCATGAAAACTAACACTTAGGACTTGTGGTTGGTGGCAGGAGAACAAGGGACGTGATACCCCAGTAGAAGACAAAAGAACAAAAGACAGAAGGACAGCAGCTAAAGAGAAGAGAGTGGAACTAGGATTAAATAGAGGGACCAGGTCCCTCCGTGGCCACAGCATCCTCCCCAGCTTCCTGAGGCTGGCCATGGAAATCAGCATTGGACGCCTCAGAGTCAAGACCTTAGGGGGACAAGCTGGAGATCTGGCAGGCAGCTCAGCTCCTGTAGTCTTCCTAAGTGTCTACAGCCCTATCCTTGAGGCAGCTGTCAGAAGATCAACTGTTACCTGTTAACTTTGGTCCCCACACATCTGTTCCTTAATCTTTATAACAGTGAGAACCCCCCAGTGCAGGAAGGATTGAAATTGAATGTCATACTACACGTGGGAAGACTCTGGAATGAGATTAGTCATACCACTCCTTATTGCTGTTTTCCAAATGCATCAGTCAAAAGGTCAACTAAATTCTTGTGCTCAGTGAAAAATTTAGGTCTGAAACCGTAGGAGACTGTAGTCCCCAGACAGGAACACCATCTAATTCTTATTTTTGTATCTGACTAGTCAGGCTTGGTGGCCANNTCTATAATCATATATTTATGGTTGTAGAAGTGTGGAGATGATGGAAACCAAAGTCTTAGCCAAGACAGGAAGGATGAGCAGGGTTATTTTGGCTAAGGGGTGGTAGTAAGGAGTTCTGGCAAAAAGGACTGGCAAGGGTTGGGCCTGATGGTGCATTCATCTCTGGAGGCTGAATCACTGGCTAAGGAAGCCAATCGGAGATGATTCCTGGACTTCTGNGGCAAACAGAAGACTCTGGTAGTTTTTAGGCAATGTAGGAAGGGACATCCAAATATGTGGAGCATGGTGTAGTTTAAGGTGATGACTAATCTTGGATGTTANAAAAGTCTTCCAAAAATAACNTGTACCGAATGAAATAAGTTAACCGCAGAGCTGGATGACATTGAGGGCTAGCCTGTGAACAAAGAATTGAGTTTGCACACCACCAAACTTGTCAAATCTCATAGGCCCACAGGAAAGAATATAGTGANCAAGACTCGGTGGGAATTTAAAAAGTCAAAGTTGAACAATTCCTTGTACAAATTATAAAGGAGTAGGGCATTTANGGGACGTTCTTGTGACCATATAAAGAAGAATAGAGTCCAAGAAAACAAAGAGCCCACTGTTCAGTCTTCAACTTGAGGAAGACTTTGGTTCTTCCACATGTCCACTTCCTAGTTAAATGGCCAGTCACACTGCTCTTACCACATGCCACGATCTGACTTCTGCGGAAGCTTTTGTCACCTGAGTGATTAGCACTCCAACTCTGAGGCCATGGGAACCTAGACAAGGCTTGCAGCCTTGCCCTGTATCTCTCCTTTGCTTAGGGTTTGTTCTATTCCTCTGGACTCGAAGGTTAACTTGTATTTTGAAATTATGAAGTCTTGATTTTTCTTGCAACAGCTTTGAAACAGAAACAAAACCCAATCAATTGTTGCCNGTATCAATCTCCGATTTTATTGAGGAATAGAATTGTGTTTTTATGGAAATTTGAGTTCCAAGGATACATGACAGTCTGAACTCAGTGCTATATAAAATTTCATCATGGTGGAAGGTGAGAAGGCCGTGTAAAAAGTTGAGTTGACTCTATTGCAATTTATCCTTGTCTAAAGTGAGACGGTGTGCAACCACTAGATGTGTGTACATGACCATCCCTGGGTCTGTATGACAAACTAGAAAATATCGTAGGAATTTGCTCTTAGCCAGCAAGGGGTGTCAACAAATTAAAGCAACTAGAATCTTTTCTCTTACCTCCTTCCTGTTAAAATCTCAGAAGGCTTCATTGGCTCTTGAGAAGGTATGTTGGGTTGGGGACTGGCAGGTGCTCCTCTGTTTGGATGAGATTTTCCTGAATCCTACGTTAATTTACTGTCAAGCTTGTTTTCAGAATCAGAGGAGACACAATTTCAAAAGAGCACTAAGATTAAAGATACGTTCATCAAAAGACTTTCCACTTCAAACACAAGGCCGCTGAGCCAAGCTCCAAAGATGGCATGGCTGAAAGAGCGCTTCGTAGAAAAGCTCTTTGTGTTTAGCAGCTGCCGGGTTCAAATGCAGGCAGTTGGTTAACAGATGTGTGTACCTTTCTGTGAAATGATAAGGAGCATTTGGCTAGTGTGCTGCATTCTTGGTGCGATGAGTGCTTGCAGGGGGCGACTTTTGGGCTTTGCACATTGACTTTCTACTCTCCCCAGCTCAATGAACGAATCAGGACTGTTGTAGTTCAAACAATATTAACTATAAAAACTCCAAAGACAGCACTAGGCAGTTTTGATTTTCATTCTTGACGTTTAGTTTTCACATGTATCCTTTGAAGAAAATCTAGAATGATGATGTAGCAGATTAAGACTCTCGGCCCAGATTCTAGGTCTACCACCTGTGACCTTAGACCACTTGAAGCTCTTGTCTTTGAGCTCCTCATTTAAGAAACTAGCAGGAGTGACAGGCAAGTTACCCTCCAGGCTCCTCAGTCAGGACTGTTTGGGAAATTTCCTTCAGAATCCCTAGGTCAGCTACATTGCGATAATCTAGATAATCTGCTCTGTAAGATATGTTATTATTTGCACTAAACTTTTTAAATAGCATCTATATACTTTAAATCATCTCTAAATTACAGTACAATGTGATGTGAACTGTATTGTGTAGAGAACAATGACCAAAATATATGTGTGCTTTCAATGCTAATGTTTCTACTTTCAAATAGTTTGCACTTGTGTTTGATTGAATACATAAATCTCATCTGTATGATTTACCNTAAAAAATCCTCATGAAAGAGGAAAAGTGCACATAGTTCCCATGCAGTGCTCAACATGGTAACTTGCTCTTGGTGAGTGATAGGAAAATCCAGCTATTGCTGCCCTGGCTGTCATCAGCTCCANCTGCAGTGCAGAGAAGAGAATGAGGTGTGCAATCAGATGGCCCTGGCTCTTAATTCCATCATTGACTGCAGAGCCTCTTCGTAGGGCCTCAGCTTCCTCAGCTGTAAACCGGGTCCAACACTACNTCAGGATAGGATTGTTCAATTTAGGCTTATTGCCTGGCTCTTAGCTGGTGTCCTGACACTTTATAGGAGTAGTCAGAACTCTAGGCCCTGGAGCTGGAACACCTCTGACATGCCAGGTAAATTCCCAGCCTCTCAACCCTCCATCCTCTTGGAAGTACCTGACAATAACAATGGCACTGACCAGCAGCATTGCNGCNGGATTGTACAGCATAAGGCACAGAAAGACCTGTTGGGACCCTGTGAATGCTGCTTAAATTGGAAGACAGTAAAAAACCCTGAAAGAATTTATATCATGCTGGAAACTGGGAAAACGACTCCTTATTTAAAAAAGGAAGACAGACTCAGATAATATTTTAAACAAAAAACATGAAAAGTACTTTTCCATCAAAAAAAAAAGGTAGAAAGAAACCATCACAACAAAAGGCTCTTCCCAGAAAGCCAGAGCAGTCACCTGTGACACCAAGATTCACCTCAGACTGGGAGCTGAACCTCCTCTAACCTGTTCCAAACCCCCCATCTCTGAAGTCTGTCTTT